>CM076140.1:35920000-35990000 GCA_038025085.1 Tetragonia tetragonoides
CCTAAAGGCAATATATAGAGAAAAGCCACCTACTAGGTAGGGTTCTTTCCAAGTCTATATCCCTAAAAACACCTGACCCAACCTGCATGACTAGCACTCTCCCAAACCAGCAAAAACATACACCCTACACACCAAATTATTACACAAAACTATTTAGTAGACATACAAACCGAAGCAAAAACAATGATAACAAACCATAAAAATTTTTACAAACTACTCAACCATTCTTTGTCTTTCTTGGAAATCTTCTTCAACCTGCTGGCAGGTACTCTGGCTCGTACTGCATTCTGTATTTGTTGGAACATTATCACAGTTGGTATATGTGTTCCTTCAAAACAGCATTGATTCCTCGCCTGCCATAACCAATAAACAAGACCTGCAAACACTGTTGCAAGGGTTTTCTTCACTATTCTGGTTCTCTTCTGTCTATCAACCCAGTTCAAGATCCCCTGAATGGATAGAGATGTAGCTCTACATCCAAGCCAGTCCTTTACTAACTGTAGAGCTTCTCCTGATTTTGAACACTTAAAGAAAATATGTTCATGAGATTCAGGGAACTCATTGCACAATCCACACAGCCCTTCATCTGCCAAGATCCCCATGTTCTTCAGTCTATCCCTGGTTGATAATCTCCTGTGGTGAGCCAGGCAGAAGCAAAAATTGTATCTAGGCATTGCAACATTACTCCACAGTAAGCTAGCATGCCTCCACTTGGGCAGATTACCCAGCAAATAAACATACCCACTGGAGGTTGTCTAGTTCCCTTTCTGTGACAAAGCCCAAACATTGCCATCTCTATAAGCTGCTGCAAACAGAATTTTGATTTTGTTCAGTTTTAGCCAATACCAACTACTCCCTGCTAGAGGGACATAGTCCCAAAACCCCTATTGCTTCAAATACACCCCATTAACCCATCTCACCCACATAGTATCTTTCTTCGTAGCTACATCCCAAACATGCTTACCATTAAGGGCCAGATTAAACATTTTGCAATTTTTAATGTTTAAATCACCATTTTTCCTGGGCTTACACACAATGTCCCAGGCCACAAGACTCATGTTCTTCTTCTGATCAGTAGTCCCCCACAAAAAATATCTGCATTTTTGCTCAATAGCTTGCAGAACTCCTGAAGGCAGCACAAAGATACCAAACCAATAGATATGGATAGAGAACAAAACTGAATTAATCAACTAAGCTCTACCAGTATAAGAGAGATGTCTAGAAGACCATGTCTGGAGTCTCTTAGTCATTTTGTCCACCAGCAACTCACAATCCATCTTACTCCATTTAGAAGGAGATAATGGAACACCCAGATACTTCATAGGGAAGGATCCTTCTTTGAACCCAGATAAGTGGATAAGTCTGCTCTTTAGAGGTTCATCAACCCCTGCAATGTAAATGTTAGACTTGTCTTCATTTGCCTGCAGACCAGTAACAGAGGAGAAATAGGAAAGGCTCTCCTTAATAGTAGCAATGGATTTCTCCTAAACTCTTCAAAACACCATTAAATCATCTGCAAAGCACAGATGACTTAAAGAGAGAGTTTTACACATATGGTGCCAATTGAAGGATTTATCAAGACAAGCTAGCTTCAGTATTCTGGAGAGGAACTCCATCACAAGGACAAAAATAAGAGGAGAGACAGGGTCTCCTTGTCTGATACCTCGTTTACCCTCAAAATAACCATGCTTAACACCATTTAAATTGATGCAGAAACTGGCTGACTGCACACAGGCCATTATCCAAGCACAGAATTTCTCAGGGAACCCATAACCATTTAGCATTTCCTATATGAACCCCCAATGAATGGTATCATAGGCCTTCCTCAAGTCAATCTTCATAATACACCTAGGGGTGGTGTATTTCCTTCTATAATGTCTGATCAAATCTTGAACAATCATGATATTATGCAGAATGGATCTCTGAGCCACAAATGCACCTTGATTCATAGCAACTAGTTCAGGGAGAACCTTAGAGAGCCTATTGCACAAAATCTTAGAAATGCATTTGTAAATAGTGTTGCAGCTAGCAATGGGCCTGAAATCAGAGGCAAGTGCTGGGTTTGGAACTTTTGGAACAAGACAAAGATCTGTGGCATTAATATGCTTTAGCATCTTGGCAGAGGAGAAGAAATCAACAACAACTGCAGTCACATCATTACCCACAATACCCCATGCTTCCTTGAAAAAACCAGAACCAAATCCATATGGGCCTGGACTTTTATTGCTATATATGGAGAACATAGCTTGCTTGACTTCACTAGCTGTGATTGGTGCTATAAGATCCATCTACTGTTGCATATTTAATTTATGGCCAGCTAAAAATATACAAGGATCATCAGAAACCCTATCATTCTCATTCACACCCAGCATTCCTTTGTAAAATGACACCAACTCCTCCATCACCAAATTCTGATCATGCACCAAGATCCCCTCTTTATTTTTCAGAGAGTAAATTCTAGAATTCTGCCTTATCTTTTTCAAAATGGAATGAAAATAATGAGTATTTTCATCCCCTAGTTATATCCAATTAATTTTACTTTTTTGCTGCAGAAAAGATTCAGCAGCTGCATTGATCTCCAAGTAATTCTTCCTTGCCACTCTTTCCAGTTGCTGCACAGTCTCATCAAGAGGATTATTATTGGCCACCACCTGAGCTTCTAGCATCTTTTCCCTGGCTTTGTTTGCTTGCAAAACAATATCAACAAATTCATTTTTATTCAAAGATCTCAAAATCTGTCTCACATTCTTCAATCTCTGGCAAGTTCTATACATCTTGGTACCCTGAACATCAATATTCCAGGCAGACTGAACCATATTGGCAAACTTTTCATGTTTGCACCACATGTTAAAGAATCTGAATGGAGTTTTCCTTTGAGGAAGATTTTTGGAAAGGTAGATGCTCAAAGGAGAATGATCTGAAACATCTTCAGGCAGGAAATGAACAATACATTGCTCAAAATTATGCAGCCAAAGACTATTAGCAAAAGCCCAGTCAATCTTATAGTAAACACTCCCTCCCTTCTCATGCTTATTGTTCCAGGTATATCTACAACCCATCCAGCCAAGTTCAGTAAGGAAACAGTCCTCCAGGCATTTCTTAAAATCTTGAATTTCAGCCAAAGAAATAGGCACACCCCCTTGTCTATCATCAGCACAAAGCACATTATTAAAATCCCTTGCCACTAGCCAAGGAGACTGACATTTTGTAGCAAAAACATTCAGATCCCTCCACAGTTCCACTCTATCCTCTTTTTCATTATAGCCATATCCCACAGCTATTACAAAATCCTTCTTTTCAGCCAGATGACAAACATTACAGATAACAAGAGAAAATAATGGCAACATTAATAATTTGAGGTTGCCATTTAATCCAAATCCCACCCACATGATAATTGTCTAAATTAATAAAAGACTCCCACCCATTCAAGACTTTATTGTTGCAATTATCAAAATTTGAAGCTCTAATTTTAGTTTCAAGAAAAGCTACAAAATCAAAATTGTTCCTAGTGCAAAATTGAGATACCTCTTTTTGCTTATTGGGGCCATTCAGCCCTCTGACATTCCTGATAAGGACCTTATCCATGTCCATCTGACATGTTGGGGCTCTGACCTTCTCTGATCACCTCCTCAATCAGCTGTTCTTCATGCAGTTCCTTATTAGGTATAGGATTGGCTGGGGCTTCTTGTATGTGCTCATCCAGCAACCCTTCAAACTGGTTGGATATATGAGTAGGTTCCACAACACCCTTATCATGAAGTGCAGGTTAAAACAGCCTATAACCTCCTCTTTGCCCTCTGCCTTGTCTACCCCTCATGCCATTGCCTTGTCTGCCTCTCCCTCTGTGAGCCACTTGCCATTGGGCAATTGCCCTGTGTTCAGGCTTCATCTTCCTTGGAGCCACTCGTTGAGCACCTGGGGCCTGCACAGGGTGATCAGTTGTAAAAATTTGTGGCTCCAAAACCCTGGTCTTCTTCCTGCATTCAGATTCCAAGTGCCCAAATTTCTTGCAATGATCACAAATGGTAGGCTTCCAATCATATTCTACCATTTGTTCCACAACTATACCCCTTTCATTCTTATAATGCACTTTTTCTGGAAATTTGCTGCCAATTTCCACATCAATCATCACCCTAGCAAATTGTATACCCACTTTCAACTCTGTGTTTTTATCAGCCTAGCCATCATAGGCCTCCCCAACAGGCTAGCAATCTTACTAAGGCCCCTAGCATTCCATTATTTAACACTTAAACCAGGAAATTTAACCCAAATAGGCACGGGGTTAATTCTTCACTGTCATAATCAATATTTTCAGACCAAGGCCTCACAATCAATGGCTTGTTGTCAAAATGAAAAATTCCTTCCTGTAACACAGCATCCCTTTGTTCTAGAGAATCAAATCTCACCAAAACCAAACCATTACGCATTGTTGCAATTTTATTCATCCTCTTTTTTGCCCAAATTCTACGCAAAAACCCAAAACATAACACACAACAGCTTGATTCCAATAACTACTTTCAGATTGTATATCTAACAAATTGATTTCACCCACTGGCTGACCATTGATCAAGGAGGGTTCAACATATTCCAAACTAAATCCAGCATTCCTCAATTTTGTTATGTCAAACTTATCCGAAGCAGAGGGGTTACCTGAGGGTTTTGCCTGATTAGCATGAGTTGCCTCCATTGCAACAACCTCGCCCTCCAAAGAAAAATGGGTACGAGCTTTACTTTGCAAATTCGAGAGTGAAGCATTGATTTCTCACCAGCCAATTCTAGCTGTTGAACTGTCCCTTGCTGAACATCAGGAGCAAGAATGTCTGGAGCTTCAAGTTCATGAGCCATGTTCCTAACAACTCGGTCAAGATTCGGTCTCTCAGTATTTTGTGGTTCTTAATTCACCATTACTACCGGGCTATTCACCACTCTCCTTTCTCGCCATGAAAACTCAGTGCAGGAAGCTTGCGTTCGGGGAAAGAGGAGAGAGCATTTTTCTAGAGAGAGAAAATCCTCACCACGCGATGCAAAATCCCAACGCGATGCCAATGTTACGCGATGCTAATGTTAGGGCCCGAAAACTGGCGACATGTGTGATATCAGAGTTCGGGAATCAAGGTGCCCCTCCCGGGGCACCGGGGGTCCCCTAGGGCTATGATAGAGCCCCCGAAAAAATTTCGGGCGAAAACGGCAACCGGGCCCCAGGAATGCTCTAGGGGACGTGTTTTGGGCCTCCGGACGTAATGTTTTCGACGTTAATATTTTTGCCCCATATTGCACGGGAGACCCCTAGGGGACATGGGAGGCCCCTAGGGTCGGTTATTGGCTCTCTGATAGGCTTGTAAGGGCGGTTTATGCGATGCCAATGTTTTTTTTTGGTGCAAGTCAGAAATTGTGTTATTGCTTACTTTAATGTTACACAGATTACAGTCCATAGGTAATGCAATTGCAAGGCCACCTACTAGGTAGGGTTCCTCTTCCTCTGCATCCCTTTGTTCCTTACAAACCTACTCCCCTAGGGGTAACTCACTACATGCAGTGGTCCCCTTATCTGAAAAAATAGATACAAAATACAAAAAACATCCCTGACTTACAGCAAAATACAAAATACATAAACAATCTAATCATTACAGTTTTCTTGACCTTTTTTCCACTGGATTTTTCCTCCTGCTTCTGCTTTGCTATGACCCTTTTCCTCAATGTCCTCTGCTGGGGCAATGTTCCAGAGCTGATGTATTTTCCTTTTTTTCCTGCAATCACAACTTGCTGTCTTCCTCTTGCTGTTTGGTGTCTTGATTCCTATACAGGTACTGAATGTCCTGCTGTCTCTGCTGCCTGCTCATCTGGTGCAGTCCTGCCTTTTTGCCTGAGTCTACTATGGTGCAAGAGCAATTAAATTCTCTCTAACCATTTTTTGTCCTTGCTGTTGATTTTTCTCAGTCTGCTGCACTGTTGTATTCTGACCCTCACTGGTTGCTGGATCTGCTGCATGATCTGCATCACAGAAAGAGTGCTTCCCACAAAATGTTTAATATTCCTGCTTCTCCACAGCCAGTATACAGCTGCTGCTAGCCCAGCTGCATACACTTCCTTCCTGAAGTTTGAGCATTTCTGCCTACTTATCCAGTTCAGCAAGCTCTGAATTGTGTTTGTTCTTGATGTAATCTGTAGCCAGCTTCTCAATTGCTCTAAAACACCTGCAGCCATGTTACATGTGAAGAAAAGGTGATTATGGTCTTCTGGTTTTGCTTTGCACAGGTTGCGTACATCATCCCCATTCAGGAAGCCCATGTTCTGCATTCTATCCTTAGTTAACAATCTTCCCTGTTGAGCCAACCATAGGCAAAAGCTGTGTCTTGGCATTGTTACCCTTCCCCAAATCAGGTTGGCATGTCTATACTTAGGCATATCTCCCATCAAAGTGCTGTATCCCCTTGCAGCTGTATAGCAACCATCTGCATCTCTTTTCCAGACCCCTCTGACTGTGTAATGCTCCTGGAAATAGCTCTTGATTTTGTTGAGTTTGGTCCAGTACCAGCTGGCACCCCACACTGGTGCATAGTCCCAGAGATTGGTACCTTTCAGATATATCCCATTTATCCATTTTACCCACAAAGTATCTTTTTTTGTGGCTAAATCCCAGATATGTTTTCCATTCAGAGCCACATTAAACCATTTGCAATTTTTTATGTTTATGCCCCCATTTTTCCTAGGTCTGCATACTATACCCCATGCCACCAGGTTGGTTTTATGCTTCTGCTCAGTGGAACCCCATAAGAAATATCTGCATTTTTGTTCTACACTTTTAAGTACCCCTGCAGGCATTATGAAAATGCTAGACCAGTACACATGTATAGAGAAAAGCACAGAGTTTATGAGTTGAGCTCTTCCTGCATATGATAGGTTCCTAGAAGCCCATATCTGCAATTTTTTGGTCATTTTGTCAACCAAGCACTCACAGTCAATTTTGCTCCATTTAGATGGGGAAAGTGGGACTCCCAAATACTTCATAGGTAATGTACCCTCCCTGAACCCAGATAATGCTAGCAATTCTTTCTTTGTTTCCTCATCCACACCAGCTATGAAAAGTAATTTATGCAATTCATCATTATACTTACAGATTCATGGGTTGCTTTGCAGAAACAGATCAAATCATCAGCAAAGCACAAGTGACTCAAAGCTAGTTCCTTGCACATGGGGTGCCAACTGAAGCTTTTGTCCATACAAGCTATTTTCAGAATCCTTGAGAAATACTCCATGACCAGCACAAATATCAATGGGGATACTGGATCTCCTTGCCTGATGCCACGTTGAGCAAGAAAGAATCCATGCACCCCTCCATTTATGTTGATGCTGAAACTTGCAGTTTGTATACATTCCAGTATCCAGTCAATGAACTTAATTGGGAAGCCATACCCTTGCAGCATCTCCTTGACAAAACTCCAGTGTATTGTATCATAAGCTTTCCTCAGGTCTATCTTCATCAAGCATCTAGGTGAAGATTGCTTCATGTTGTAGTGCTTGATTAGGTCCTGACATATCATGATGTTGTGCACAATTGACCTCTGTGCCACAAAGGCACCCTGGTTCACAGAGATGAGGTCAGGTAGCACTGTTGCCAATCTCCCACATAGGATCTTTGAAATGCATTTGTATATGGTGTTGCAGCATGCTATAGGTCTGAAATCAGAGGCTTTTTCAGGGTTCCCTATTTTCTGCACAAGACAAAGGTTAGTTGCATTCACCTCTTTAAGCATTTTAGAGGATTCAAAAAAATCTATAATTGCATTGGTCACTTCTTCCCCGACAATACTCCATGCTTCCTTGAAGAAACCTGAGCCAAAGCCATCAGGGCCTGGGCTTTTATTCCTATCAATGTCAAACATAGCTCTCTGTACTTCCTCAGCAGTCACTGGTGCACTGATGCTCATCTGTTGTTGCATATTTAGTTTTTTCCCTGCTGAAAAGAAACTCTCCTCTGCTGTAGTGCCTCTGGTGCCTGATACCCCCATCATCTTCCTGTAAAACCCCACAAATTCTTCAATAATCAAATCTTTATCCTCCAATAAGATGCCCTCTTGTGTCTGTATGGAGTGCAATCTGTTTTGTTGCCTTCTCTGTTTCATAATTGCATGGAAAAACTGATTATTTCCATCTCCCAGTTGCACCCATCTAGCCTTGCTCTTTTGTTGTAGGAATGTCTCAGCTGCCAGGTTTAGGTCATTGAACCTTCTCCTAGCCTGAATTTCTCCCTTCTACAGTATCTCATTCAGTGGCTCTTTGTTTGCATCTTCCTGTGCTTGATTCATTACTGATCTAGCAATATCAGTCTGAACTAAAATATCACTAAACTCTGCTCTGTTAAGCTTTTTCAATGCATGTTTCACATTTTTCAGTTTTTGGTAAACCCTAAACATTTGTGTACCTTGTGTTCTACAATTCCATGCTTGCTGCACCAAGGCTAGGAATTCAGAGTGGAGGCACCACATGTTAAAGAATTTAAAGGGGGTTTTATTTATATTTAGGTTTTTGTGCAGGGTTATGTAAATAGGGGTATGATCAGATACATCCTCTGGCATGAACTGTAGGGTGCACTGGTCAAACTCCTGCATCCATAAACTGTTGACAAAAACCCAATCTATCTTAGAGTATACCCTTCCCCTCTCTTCATGCCTATTGTTCCAGGTATATGGGCATCCAGACCAACTCATTTCATTTAAGAAACAGCTATCTATACAGGATTTAAAATCCTGAATTTCAGCAAAGGTGACTGGCAAACCACCTTGTCTGTTCTCAGGTAGCAAAACATTGTTGAAATCCCCTCCAACAATCCATGGTTTGTTGCAGGTAGTAGCAAAATCATTCATATCCTTCCGCAGTTGCTTCCTATCTTCTTTCTCATTCATTCCATATACAAAACTCACCACAAAATCCTTTTTCCCCTCCTTGTTTCTCACATTACATATGACCATTTGCACAGAGGAAAAAATAATATCAACATGAAAATAATTAGGTAACCACCTAATCCATATTCTACCAAGTCTGTGTTCATTGTGGTTACTAAATGATTCCCACTCTGGCATGAAACTATTTTTGCATTTTTCAAAATTAACTAATCTAGTTTTTGTTTCAAGAAAAGCCACCAATCCACATTTATTTTTTTTTACAGTAGAGGGCCACATCCCTCTGCTTGTTTGGGCCATTCAGGCCTCTTAACATTCCAAATAAGCATCCTATCCATGACTACTAGTCAAGATAGGAGTCTTACCATGTACTGGTACTTCCTCTGATGCTTGTTCTTCCTGCATTCCTGGCACTGTTACTTGCCCTTGTGCCTGTCTTCCCTCCTGATCCCCATCTACATCTTGGAGTATGTCAAATGGATTCTGTAATTGGGTTGCTGTATTGTTAGTCTGTTGGATTTGTCTATAGAAACCTCTTCCAGCCCTTGTCCCTCTCCCTGCATTGCCCATCCTGCCTCTGCCTCTCCCTGCATTCTGCCATTGCTGTGTTCTTGGCTTTGCTTGCTGTGCAGGTATTGTTGCACAGGCATTGTCTGTGTCATAGGCTCCTGTGTTGCTTTCTTTTTCCTGCATTCAGTCTCACTGTGTCCATGTTGTTTGCAGTGGCGGCACAGTACAGGTTTCCAGTCATACTCAACTTCTTGTTCCACTATGTTCCCTCTTTCATTCTTATAGTGTACCTTATCAGGATATTTCCCCCCTATCTCCACTTCAATCAAAACTCTGGCATACTGAATCCCTACTTTCAGTTCAGTGTTTCTGTCAGCCATCATTGGTCTGCCTACCAAGCTTGCCATTTTACTCAGCCCTACTGCATTCCAATACTTGACATTCAGACCAGGGAATTTAACCCAAATAGGAACAGATGTGAGTTCCTCATGAGCATAGTCTATATTCTCAGCCCAAGGTCTAACAATCATTGGTTTATTGTCAAAATGATGAACCCCTTCCTTTAGCACTACATCTCTTTGTTCCATTGAATCAAATCGAACAATAACTAGCCCATTTTTCATCATAGCTATTTTATTCATTCCCCTCTTCGACCAAATTCTCCTAAGGAATCCACTAAGCACACTGATAGGTGGTCTTGACCCCATAACATAGCAAACAACAGATTGATTCCAATAATTAATTTCAGATTCTATGTCCTTGAGGTTAATTTCACCTACTGGTTTTCCATCAAGCATTACAGGTGCTATAAAATCTAGTTTAAATCCAGCATTTTTAAGTTTTGTAATGTCGAATTTTTCCCAAGCAGATGTTTTACCTGAATCTGCAAATTGTTGCTGTTTTTCTTGTGTTGCAGTTTCGACCTGTTCTTCATCGGAGGCTTGATTTCTAGCCCTTTCCTTCATCTTCGACAACCAAGAATTAATTTTTTCTTGCGCTAATTCCGTTTCCTGCAGAGTTTCAGTATGCACTTCCGGTGTCATGACGTCTGGGTCCTCCAATTCATCCGTTAAATTTCTCATAACACGACCTAGGTTTTCATGAGTTTGGCTCGAACGTTTTCTTTGTGTCACATTCTTCGTGGGACAAGGTGGAGCTGTCGATTTCTCCGCACCCTCATCATCGTTTCCATTCCCTCGCTTTGATTTCTCTTTCTTCCCCATCGAACTCAGAGTTGCTAATGGAGTTTAACGAACTCTGTGGAGAAGAAAGGGGAGAGCATTTTGCGATGCCAATGTTTTTTTTTGGTGCAAGTCAGAAATTGTATTATTGCTCTCTGTAATGTAACAAGATTACAGTCCTTAGGCAATGCAGATCCAAGGCCACCTACTACGTAGGGTTCCTTTTTTCTACATCCCTCTACTACCTTACAACCCTTCAATCTGCTGCAACTCACTACAGGCAGTGGTTCACCCTCTCTGTAAACATTACAAATTGCAAAAATTGTTTCTCACCATCTCAGTAGACATTACAATTTGCAAAAATTATTTCCGACTTACAGCAAAATACAAAAATATAGATATCTAAAAATATTACAACAAAAACTTCCAGAAGCTGATTCATTCCTCCTTCTTTCTTGCTTCATCTACCTGCTGTGCCCATCAAGCTGATCTACATCAATCTACTGTCTAGATCCCTGTACAGGTGCTGGAGCCCTGCATGTCTTCTGTTTTTCCTGCTAAAACCTCTCCTGGAGTCTGGTCCTGCCTTCCTGCTGGGTTCTGCCTTACAGAACAGACTGCTTCTGATTTTTTTCTGAGCCTTTCTACCAATTTTCAGCACACTGATCAGCTCCCCTTCTGAAACCTGCTATCTTTTTCCTGCTCATGTCCTGATGCCTTTTGCTAATTGCTTGATGCATTCCTGCTGCCCCCCTGCTGAACCTCTGCTGTCTATATTCCTGCACAGGCCCTAAGTCTTGCATGTCTGCTGGATGCTTCTGACCTACTACTACCCCTGCTCTCTGAATCCCTGTACAGGTACTCATGCCTTGTTGGCTGCTGGGTTGTCTGCTTATAACCTGATGTACTGGCTCTGATTTGCTTTTGGAGCTGCTGTACTGCTTCATTGCTGATCTGCTGTATTCTGCCTTGATACTCTCATTTTTCTGTAGAGAGCATTAAACATTTTCCAGCCATCTTTTATCTTTGCTCTTGATCTTCCTCTTCCTGCTGGGTTCGTGTGTTCTGATTCTGACTTGCTGTTGGATCTGTTGCAAGATCTGCGTGACTGTTGGTCTGCTCCCCTCAAAGTGCTGGAGGTTCCTGCTCCTGCGATCCCTGTAGCATAGACCTCCTTTCAGAACATTGAACATAGGGCCCGAAAACGGGCGACATGTGTGATATCTCTGTTCGGGAATCAAGGTGACCCTCCCGGGGCACCGGGGGTCCCCTAGGGCCATAATAGAGCCCCCGAAAAAATTTCGGGCAAAAACGGCAACCGGCCCCCGAGAATGCTCTAGGGGACGTGTTTTGGGCCTCCAGATGCAATGTTTTCGACGTTAATATTTTTGCCCCAAATCGCACGGGAGACCCCTAGGGGACATGGGAGGACCCTAGGGTCGGTTATTGGGTCTCTGATAGGCCTGTATGGGTGGTTTTACGCGAAGCCAATGTTTTTTTTTTTTTGGTGCAAGTCAGAAATTGTATTATTGCTAGCTGTAATGTTACAAGATTACAGCCCAAAGGCAATGCAAATCCAAGGCCACCTACTAGGTAGGGTTCCTTTTTTCTACATCCCTATACTACCCTGCAAACCTAGAATTAAACTGGAGCAAACCACTACAAACAGTGGTTCACCATATCTGAAAATATAACAAAATACAAAAACATTCCTGACTTACAGCAAAATACAAAAACATAGTAAGCTAAATTATTACAGCTTCTTCTAGCCTTGCTGATCTACTGGATTCTGCTTCTTCCTCTCTCTGTCTAGCTACTGCCAGCTGGTTCTGAATTCCCTACTCAGACCTGCTACATGAATTTCTGCACAGGTTCTCATGCCTTGCAGAGCTGCTGGAACCTGCATATCTCCCCTGCTGCCATCTGACTCTGATTTTTCCTGCTGATCTGCTGCATGAATTTCAGGTTCACTAGCCTTGTTGTTCTTGCTTGATTCTGCTTACTTCCTTTTTCTGCCTAGCTTCTGCCAACTGATTCTGGTTCCCCTACTGAAATCTGTTGCATGAATTTCTGCAACTACAGACACATTAAATGGATTTTACAGATTTCTTATCCATCTTTTATCCTTGCTGTTTATTTTCCTTTTGCTGCTGCATTGCTGGATTCTAATTCTGATTGCCAGCTGAATCTGATGAATCACTTGTGACAGTGGCATTCTGCTCCTCTCAAAGCACATCAGGTTTCTGCTTCTCCATACCCAGTACACAGCTACTGCAATACCTGCTGCATACACTTCTTTCCTGAATCTCGAGCATTTTTGTCTACTAACCCAGTTGAGCAGGCCCTGAATTGTGTTTGCTCTTGTAGATATTTGCAGCCAAGTCTTTAGCTGGTTCAGTGTCTATGCTGAAACATTACAGCTGAAAAACAAGTGGCTATGGTTTTCTGTTTCCATTTTGCATAAGTAGCATATGTTATCACCACTTAGGAATCCCATGTTCTGTAGCCTATCCTTGGTCAGCAGTCTTCCCATTTGAGCCAACCATAAGCAAAAACTTTGCCTAGGTACAGAAATCTTCCCCTAGATCAGGTCTGCATGTCTGGATTTTGGCATATTCCCCATCAGTATCCTGTATCCACTGGCAGCAGACTATACCCCATCATGAGCATCCTTCCACACTCCTCTCGTTGTGTAGTGGTTCTAGAAGTGGCTTTTGATGTTGTTGAGCTTTGTCTAGTACCAGCTGGCTCCCCACACAGGAACATAGTTCCAAAAATTGTTTCCTTTCAAGTACACTCCATTAATCCATTTAACCCACAGTGTGTCTTTTTTGGTAGCTAAATCCCAAATATGCTTCCCATTTAGGGCTATATTAAACCATTTGCAATGTTTAATATTTATGCCACCATTTCTCCTTGGTCTGCAAACTACTTCCCAGGCAACCAGGCTTGTTTTATGCTTTTGGTCAGTAGCCCCCCATAAAAAATATCTGCATTTTTGCTCTATACTTTTCAGTACCCCAGCAGGCATAATAAAAATGCTCGACCAGTATACATGTATAGATAATAATACAGAATTAATTAATTGTGCCCTTCCTGCATATGATAGATTTCTGGAAGCCCAAGTATGTAGTTTTTTTGTCATTTTATCCACCAAGCATTCACAATCTATTTTACACCACTTTGAAGGGGATAGTGGGACACCCAGGTATTTCATTGGCAGCGCACCCTCCTGGAACCCTGAGAGACACAGCAGCTCATTCTTTTTTTGATCACTAACACCTGCCACATACATGTTTGATTTTTCCTTGTTTGCAACCAGCCCAGTAACTTGTGAAAAATAGTTTATGCAGTTCATTAAGATACTCACAGAGACAGGGGCAGCTTTGCAGAAGCACATCAAGTCATCAGCAAAGCAGAGGTGGCTCAGTTCAAGCTCTTTGCACATGGGGTGCGAAGCCAATGTTTTTTTTTTTTGGTGCAAGTCAGAAATTGTATTATTGCTCTCTGTAATGTAACAAGATTACAGTCCTTAGGCAATGCAGATCCAAGGCCACCTACTAGGTAGGGTTCCTTTTTGCTGCATCCCTCTAATACCTTACAACCCTTCAATCTGGTGCAACTCACTACAGGCAGTGGTTCACCATCTCTGTAAACATTACACTTTGTAAAAATTCTTCCTCACCATCTCTGTAAACATTACAATTTGCAAAAATTATTTCTGACTTACATCAAAATACAAAAACATAAATAGCTAGAGATATTACAATTCCTTCTAGCTTTTCAACTCTGCTTGGATCTGTTATATTTTTTCATTCTGCCTTGCTTCTTCAACCTGTTGCTGATTACCTGCTGAAACCTGCTGCCTGAGTTCCTGCACTGCTGCCTATTCCTTGCATTTGTTCTGCGTCAGATTCTCTCTGTATAAATCTGCTTCTGTATCCTTCCTGGAGCCTGCTGTCCTTTTTTCCTGCTGGATTCTTCTACCTGGATTGCAGCCTATCTTCTGCAGTCTGCTACTGGTTCCTTCCTGAAGTCTCTGCTGCAGCCTGCTGTAAGCTGCTCTCCTGTGTGCAGTGCTTCTGTATTTCTTCCATTTTCCTGATTCAGGCTCACAGTTGCCTTATCCATCTTTTATCCTTGCTTTTTAGCTTCCTATTGCTGCTGCACTGTTGGATTCTGACTCTGATTGCTTGCTGTATCTGTTGCATAATCTGTGTTGCTGGTAGACTGCTCTTTTCAAAGCATATCAGATTTCTGGCTCTCCAAATCCAGTATGCAGTTGCTGCTATTCCAGCTGCATACACTTCCTTTCTGAATCTCGAGCATTTCTGTCTACTCATCCAGTTTAGTAGCCCCTGAATTGTGCTTCCTCTTGCAGAAATATGCAGCCATGTCTGTACCTGTTTCATTATCTCTGTTGAAATACTGCAGCTAAAAAACAGATGGCCGTGACTTTCTGTCTCCTCTTTGCACAGGTAGCATATGGTGTCTCCATTAAGGAAGCCCATATTATGTAGCCTGTCTTTGGTCAGTAATCTCCCCATTTGTGCCAACCATAGACAGAAGCTGTGCCTAGGTACAGAAACTCTTCCCCATATCAGGACATAATGTCTGTATTTTGGCATATTTCCCATCAAAATTCTGTATCCACTAGCAACTGAGTACATTCCGTTTTCAGTTTCCCTCCACACTCCTCTTGTTGAATAGTGCTCCTGGAAGTGACTTTTGATCTTGTTGAGCTTAGTCCAATACCAGCTGGCTCCCCATACAGGAGCATAATTCCAGAAATTACTTCCTTTCAAATATACTCCATTAATCCACTTCACCCACAATGTGTCCTTTTTTGTGGCTATATCCCAAATGTGCTTCCCATTTAGGGCTATATTAAACCATTTGCAATGTTTAATATTTATCCCCCCATTTCTCCTTGGTCTGCATACTACTTCCCAAGCCACCAGGCTAGTTTTGTGCTTGAGGTCAGTTCCCCCCCCCCCCAAAGAAACAATCTGCATTTTTTCTCTATGCTTTTTAGTACTCCAGCAGGCATAACAAATATGCTTGACCAGTAGACATGTATAGATAATAATACAGAATTTATTAGTTGTGCCCTTCCTGCATATGAGAGGTTCCTGGAAGCCCATGTGTGAAGTCTTTTTGTCATTTTATCCATCAAGCATTCACAGCCCATGTGCGAAGCCAATGTTAAGGCTCGAAAACGGGCGACAAGTGTGATATCGGAGTTTAGGGATGAAGGTGATCCTCCTGGGGGACCGGGGTTCCCCTAGGGCCATGATAGAGCCCCCGAAAAAATTTCGGGCGAAAACGGCAACCGGGCCCCAGGAATGCTTTAGGGGACGTGTTTTAGGCCTCCTGGCGCAAAGTTTTCGACGTTAATATTTTCGCCCCATATCGCACGGGAGACCCCTAGGGGACATGGGCGGCCCCTAGGGTCGGTTATTGGGTCTCTGATAGGCTTATAAAGGCGGTTTTACGCGATGCCAGTGTTAGGTCCCGAAAACGGGCGACATGTGTGATAACAGAGTTCGGGGATGAACGTGACCCTTCCGGGGCACCGGGGTATCCTAGGGCCATGATAGAGCCCCCGAAAAAGTTTCAGGCGAAAACGGCATACGGGCCCCGAGAATGCTCTAGGGGACGTGTTTTGGGCATCCGGACGCAAAGTTTTCGACGTTAATATTTTCGCCCCATATCGCACGAGAGACCCCTAGGGGACATGGGAGACCCCTAGGGTTGGTTATTGGGTGTCTGATAGGTCTGTAAGGGCGGTTTTACGCTATGCCATTGTTAGGGCCCGAAAACTGGCGACATGTGTGATATCAGAGTTCGGGGATGAAGGTGCCCCTCCCGGGGCACCGGGGGTCCTCTAGGGCCTTGATAGAGCCCCCGAGATAATTTCGGGCGAAAACGGCTACCGGGCCCCGGGAAGGCTCTAGGGGACGTGTTTTGGGCCTCCGGACGCAAAGTTTTGGACGTTAATATTTTCGCCCCATATCACACGGGAGACCCCTAGGGGACATAGGAGGCCCCTAGGGTCGGTAATTGGGTCTCTGGTAGGCTTGTAAATGTGGTTTTACGCGATTTCAATGTTTTTTTTTTGGTGCAAGTCAGAAATTGTATTATTGCTCTCTGTAATGTAACAAGATTACAGTCCTTAGGCAATGCAGATCCAAGGCCACCTACTAGGTAGGGTTCCTTTTTGCTGCATCCCTCTAATACCTTGCAACCCTTCAATCTGGTGCAACTCACTACAGGCAGTGGTTCACCATCTCTGTAAACATTACACTTTGCAAAAATTCTTCCTCACCATCTCTGTAAACATTACAATTTGCAAAAATTATTTCTGACTTACATCAAAATACAAAAACATAAATAGCTAAAGATATTACAATTCCTTCTAGCTTTTCAACTCTGCTTGGATCTGTTATATTTTTTCATTCTGCCTTGCTTCTTCAACCTGTTGCTGATTACCTGTTGAAACCTGCTGCCTGAGTTCCTGCACTGCTGCCTATTCCTTGCATTTGTTCTGCGTCAGATTCTCTCTGTATAAATCTGCTTCTGTATCCTTCCTGGAGCCTGCTGTCCTTTTTTCCTGCTGGATTCTTCTACCTGGATTGCAGCCTATCTTCTGCAGTCTGCTACTGGTTCCTTCCTGAAGTCTCTGCTGCAGCCTGCTGTAAGCTGCTCTCCTGTGTGCAGTGCTTCTGTATTTCTTCCATTTTCCTGATTCAGGCTCACAGTTGCCTTATCCATCTTTTATCCTTGCTTTTTAGCTTCCTATTGCTGCTGCACTGTTGGATTCTGACTCTGATTGCTTGCTGTATCTGTTGCATAGTCTGTGTTGCTGGTAGCCTGCTCTTTTCAAAGCATATCAGATTTCTGGCTCTCCAAATCCAGTATGCAGTTGCTGCTATTCCAGCTGCATACACTTCCTTTCTGAATCTCGAGCATTTCTGTCTACTCATCCAGTTTAGTAGCCCCTGAATTGTGCTTCCTCTTGCAGAAATATGCAGCCATGTCTGTACCTGTTTCATTATCTCTGTTGAAATACTGCAGCTAAAAACCAGATGGCCGTGACTTTCTGTCTCCTCTTTGCACAGGTAGCATATGGTGTCTCCATTAAGGAAGCCCATATTATGTAGCCTGTCTTTGGTCAGTAATCTCCCCATTTGTGCCAACCATAGACAGAAGCTGTGCCTAGGTACAGAAACTCTTCCCCATATCAGGGCATAATGTCTGTATTTTGGCATATTTCCCATCAAAATTCTGTATCCACTAGCAACTGAGTACATTCCATTTTCAGTTTCCCTCCACACTCCTCTTGTTGAATAGTGCTCCTGGAAGTGACTTTTGATCTTGTTGAGCTTAGTCCAATACCAGCTGGCTCCCCATACAGGAGCATAATTCCAGAAATTACTTCCTTTCAAATATACTCCATTAATCCACTTCACCCACAATGTGTCCTTTTTTGTGGCTATATCCCAAATGTGCTTCCCATTTAGGGCTATATTAAACCATTTGCAATGTTTAATATTTATCCCCCCATTTCTCCTTGGTCTGCATACTACTTCCCAAGCCACCAGGCTAGTTTTGTGCTTGAGGTCAGTTCCCCCCCCCCCAAAGAAACAATCTGCATTTTTTCTCTATGCTTTTTAGTACTCCAGCAGGCATAACAAATATGCTTGACCAGTAGACATGTATAGATAATAATACAGAATTTATTAGTTGTGCCCTTCCTGCATATGAGAGGTTCCTGGAAGCCCATGTGTGAAGTCTTTTTGTCATTTTATCCATCAAGCATTCACAATCCATTTTGCTCCATTTTGATGGGGATAGAGGGACACCTAGGTATTTCATTGGCAATGTACCCTCCTGAAACCCTGAGAGGCTCACCAGCACCCTTTTCTCTTGTTCACGAACCCCTGCCACATAAATGCTTGACTTTTCCTGGTTTGCACATAAACCAGTGGCTTGTGAGAAGTAATTCAGGCACTCCATTAGGATATTCACAGAGTCAGGTGTAGCTTTGCAGAAACACATCAAGTCATCTGCAAAGCATAGATGACTTAGTGCAAGTTCTTTGCACATGGGGTGCCAGTTGAAGCTGTTGTCCATGCAAGCTATCTTCAAGGTTCTTGACAGGTATTCCATCACTAGCACAAAAATTAGTGGAGAAATTGGGTCTCCTTGTCTAATGCCACGCTTTGCAGTGAAATATCCATGGGCTTCCCCATTCAGGTTGATGCGAATTCGGGCGACATGGGTGATATCTGAGTTCGGGAATCAAGGTGACCCTCCCGGGGCACCGGGGGTCCCCTAGGGCCATAATAAAGCCCCCGAAAAAATTTCGGCCAAAAACGGCAACCGGGCCCTGGGAATGCTCTAGGGGACGTGTTTTGGGCCTCCTGACACAAAGTTTTTGACGTTAATATTTTTGCCCCATATCGCATGGGAGACCCATAGGGGACATGGGAGGCCCCCAGGGTCGGTTACTGGGGCCCTGATAGGCTTGTAAGGGTGTTTTTACGCGATGCTAATTTAAGGGTCGGAATACCGGTGTCATGGGTGATATCGGAGTTCGGGGATAAGGATGACCCTCCCGGAGCGCCTAGGGTCCTCTAGGGTCATGATAGACCCCTGGGAGATGTTTGGGAAAAATCAAAGGATACAATCCACGTTTTTTTGGCTTACGAGAGGCTCCGGACCGTAGGTGTATATTTTCACACCATATCGCACGGGACATCTCTAAGTGATATGGGAAGCCCCCGGGGTCGGTTATCTGGTCCATGATAGGTTTGTAATTGGGTTTTTACGGGATGCCAATGTAAGGGCTGGAACACAAAAAGCATGGGTGAGGGCCGGAATTTCCTACCCCCAAGAGTGAGGAGTGAGTTCTCAAAATTATTTATAAAATTAAAGTGAGGTCTCAAAAATATTTCCCATAGAAATTTGTAGTTTTTCTGATATTATTTCTATTTATTTCCTAATTTTCAGCCTATTTTTCAATTCAAAGTTAAATTAAATAGCTACCTTGTGTGAAAAATTTTAAAAAAAAAAAATTTCCGTAACTTAATAATATTCTTGAAAAGTTTGAGGTGGAACTTTTGGAAAATAATTATCCAAACACTCAAAAACCCCAGTATGAAAGTTATGCACTGTGCATGTCTACTCCTGTCAGAACCACTAAACCTTATAAGACTCTTTAGGAGGTAGTTGCTTGAGAGGGTTCTTGTGGGCCAAGGAAGGCAAGCGACACGACATGAAGCAAACGCCTACCATTGCACGATACAACACCATGACCCATGCGTTGCAGCACGATGCAACACCATGACCCATGTGTTGCAGCACGATGCAACACCATGCAGCACCATGACCCATGCGTTGCAGCACGATGCAACACCATGCAGCACCATGACCCATGCGTTGCAGCGCGATGCAACACCATGACCGGACCCTGATAGCACCCATGCCCCGGGAATGCTCTTGGGGACGTGTTTTAGGCCTCCGGGCGCAAAGTTTTCGACGTTAATATTTTCGCCCCATATCGCATGGGAGACCCCTGGGGATATGGGAGGCCGCTAGGGTCGGTTATTGGTCTCTAATAGGTCTGTAAGGGCGGTCTTACGCGATGCTAATGTTTTTTTTTTGGTGCAAGTCAGAAATTGTATTATTGCTAACTGTAACGTAACATGATTACAACCCATAGGCAATGTAAAATCAAGGCCACCTACTAGGTAGGGTTCCTTTTTTCTACATCCCTTTACTACCTTACAAACCTACAATAGACCTGGAGCAACTCACTACAAGCAGTGGTTCCCCATATCAGCAACACAACAAAATAAACCAAGTTATTCCTGACTTACAACAAAATACATAACATAGTAAACTAAAATATTACAGATTCTCTAGCCTTGCTGAGTTCCTGGATTCTGTTTCTTCCACTTTCTGCCTATCTGCTGACATCTGATTCTGATTTTCCTGGTGAAACTGCTGCATGAATTTCTGCACTGATTCTCTAGCCTTGCTGATCTGCTTGATTCTGCTACTTCCTCTTTCTATTTTGCTTCTGCCATTTGATTCTGGATTATCTTCTGTAACATTGCTGCATGAATTTCTGCATCTACAACACACAAATGGATTTTACAGATTTCTTATCCATCTTTTATCCTTGCTGTTTAGCTTCCTGTTGCTACTGCATTGTTGAATTATGATTCTGATTGTCAGCTGAATCTGCTGAATAACCTGTGACATTGGCATTCTGCTCCTCTCAAAGCACATCACGTTCCTGCTTCTCCATACCCAGTACACAGCTGCTGTAATCCCTGCTGCATACACTTCTTTCCTGAATCTCGAGCATTTCTGTCTACTAACCCAGTTGAGCATTCCCTGGGTTGTGTTTGCTCCTGCAGATATTTTCAGCCAAGTCTTTAGCTGGTTCAGTGCCTCTCTTGAAACATTACAGCTGAAAAACAAATGGCTATGATTTTCTGTTTCCATTTTGCATAAGTAGCAGATGGTGTCACCATTTAGGAATCCCATTTTCTGCAGCCTATCCTTGGTCAGCAGTCTACCCATTTGGGCCAACCATAAACAGAAGCTTTGCCCAGGTACAGTAATCTTCCCCCAGATCAGGTCAGCATGTCTGGATTTTGGCAAATTCCCCATCAATACCCTGTATCCACTAGCAGTAGAGTATATTCCATTTTGAGTATCCTTCCACACTCCTCTGGTTGTATAATGGCCCTGGAAGTGGCTTTTGATCTTGTTGAGCTTTGTCCAGTACCAACTAGCTCCCCACACAGGAGCATAGTTCCAAAAATTGTTTCCTTTCAAATACACTCCATTAATCCATTTAACCCACAGTGTGTCTTTTTTTGTGGCTAAATCCCATATATGCTTCCCATTTAGGGCTATATTAAACCATTTGCAATATTTAATATTTACGCCACCATTTCTTCTTGGTCTGCAGACTACATCCCAGGCAAGCAGGCTTGTTTTGTGCTTTTGGTCAGTAGTCCCCCATAAAAAGAATCTGCATTTTTGCTCTATACTTTTCAGTACCCCAGCAGGCATGATAAAAACGCTTGACCAGTATACATGTATAGATAATAACACAGAATTTATTAATTGTGCCCTTCCTGCAAATGAGACGTTTCTGGAAGCCCAAATATGTAGTTTTTTTTGTCATTTTATCCACCAAGCATTCACAGTCTATTTTACTCCATTTTGATGGGGATAGTGGGACACCCAGGTATTTCATTGGCAGTGCACCCTCCTGAAACCCTGAGAGACACAGCAGCTCATTTTTTTCTTGTTCACTAACACACCTGCTACATACATGTTTGATTTTTCCTTGTTTGCAAATAGCCCTGTAGCTTGTGAAAAGTAGTTCATGCAGTTCATTAAGATACTCACAGAGTCAGGGGCAGCTTTGCAGAAGCACATCAAGTCATCAGCAAAGCAGAGGTGACTCAGTGCAAGCTCTTTGCACATGGGGTGCCAGTTGAAACTATTGTCCATGCAAGCTATCTTTAATATTATTAACAAATATTCCATAACCAGGACAAAGATTAATGGAGAGATTGGGTCTCCCTATCTAATGCCACGCTTTGCAGTGAAGTATCCATGGACTTCCCCATTGAGGTTGATGCTATAGCTAGCTGTTTGGATACACTCCAGTATCCAACCACTAAACTTCAGTGGGAAGCCATACCCTTGCAGCATTTCCTTGATAAAACCCCAGTGAACTGTGTCATAAGCTTTCCTGAGGTCAATCTTCATCAGGCATCAAGGAGAGGATTGTTTCCTATTATAGTGCTTGATTAGATCCTGACAAATCATGATGTTGTGGACTATTCATCTCTGTGCCATAAAAGCTCCCTGATTCACTGAAATTAGTTCAGGAAGCACTCTTGCCAGTCTCCCACATAGAATCTTGGAGATGCACTAGTAGATGGTGTTGCAGCAAGCTATGGGCCTGTAATCAGAAGCCTTTTCAGGACTTGGTATTTTCTGCACAAGACACAAGTTAGTTGCATTCACCTCTTTGAGCATTTTGGAAGACTCAAAAAAATCAATAATAGCCTCAGTCACTTCCTGTCCCACAGTATGCCAGGCTCCTTTGAAGAAACCTGATCCAAAACCATCAGGGCCTGGACTTTTGTTACAGTCAATATCAAACATGGCTCTCTTGACTTCCTCAGCAGTCACAGGGGCAATCAAAGATACTGTTTTCTGCTGCAGTGACTCTGGTTCCTGAGACTCCTAGCATTTCTCTGTAGAACCCCACAAATTCCTCCACAATCAAGTTCTGGTCTTCTAAAAGGGTTCCCTCCTGTGTCTTGATGGAGTGCACTCTATGTTGCTGTCTTCTCTGCTTCATGATTCCATGAAAGAATTGAGTATTTCCATCCCCTAACTGAACCTATTTTGCCTTGCTCTTTTGTTGTAAGAAGTTCTCAGCTGCCATATTCAGCTCATTGTACCTCTTTCTGGCTAGCACTTCCACCTACTGTAATGTCTCATTTAGAGAGTCCTGGTTTGCTGCATTCTGAGCTTGATTCATAGTAGTTCTTGCTACCTCAACTTGAGTTAGGATCCCACTAAATTCCTCTCTATTTAGCTTTTTCAGCACTAATCTCACTTTTTCAGTTTCTGATAAACACTAAACATTTTTGTGCCTTGTGTTCTGATGTTCCAACCTTGCTGCACCATTGCTTGAAATTCAGAGTGGAGGCTCCACATGTTAAAGAATTTAAAGGGGGTATTTCTGTTTTTTGTGACTTCTTTGTGCAGGGTTAAATAGATTGGAGAGTGATCGGACACATCCGCTGGATGGAATTCAAGATCATACTGATCAAATTCCTGAATCCAAAGATTGTTGGCAAAAACCCAATCAATTTTAGAGTAAACTCTCCCTCCCCTCTCATGCCTGTTGTTCCAAGTGAATTGACACCCAGACCAGCTCAGTTCTGTAAGTTTACAATCCTCTAAACAGTCTTTAAAGTCTTGTATTTCAGCATATGTAATTGGGGCTCCTCCTTGTCTGTTACCAGATATTAACACATTGTTGAAGTCCCCCCCAACAATCCAGGGTACATTGCAGTTCAGTGCATAAACAGAAAGGTCCTGCCACAGTTGCTTCCTTTCCTTCTTTTCATTTAGCCCATACACAAAGCTCACCACAAACTCCTTTTTTTCATAATATTAATTACTTTGCAAGTCACCATTTGCACAGATGAAAATATCACAACAACATGAAAATAATTTGGTAACCATCTAATCCAGATTCTGCCCAATCTATGATTGTTATGGTTGCTATATGATTCCCACCCTGGCATGAAGTTTTCCTTGCATTTTTCCTAATTAACTAACCTAATTTTAGTTTCTAACAAAACCACCAAGCCACAATTATTCTTTTTGCAGAAAAGACTTACATCTTTCTGTTTATTAGGGCCATTTAGGCCTCTCACATTCCATATAAGGATCCTATCCATGACTATTAGTCAGGATAGGAGACTTACCATGTGTTGGCACCATACCAGGTAGCAGGTCCTCCTTTGCTGCTGGTTCTGCTGTTTTCCCTTGTGTTTTTTGCCCTTCCTGCACTTCTTTATCTTGCAATAAATCAAATGAGTTCTGTGTGCAGGGCTGTTGTTGAATTTGTCTGTAAATCCCTCTCCCTGCTCTCAGGCCCCTCCCTGCATTCCCTGCTCTGCCTCTTCCTCTCCCTGCATTCTGCCATTGCTGGTTTCTAGGATTTACTTGTGGTGGTGGTCTATTCTGCACAGGCACAGATTGCACCACAGGAGCTGCAGCAACAAGCTTCTTCCTGCAATCAGGTTCTCCATGTCCATGCTGTTTACATTGGTTGCATATTATCGGTTTCCAATCATATTCAACCTCCTGCTCAACAATATTCCCCTTCTCATTCTTGAAATTCACTTTATCAGGGTATACATCTCCAATTTTCACTTCAATTAGCACTCTGGCATAGTGAATTCCTACCTTGAGTTCAGTGTTCCTATCTGCCATCATTGGTCTACCAACAAGGCTTGCAATTTTGCTTAAACCCATTGCATTCCAATACTTCACATTTAATCCTGGGAATTTCATCCATATAGGAACCGAGGTTAGTTCCTGATGTGCATAATCCACATTTTCAGACCATGGTCTGACTATCATGGGTTTGTTGTCAAAATGATACACTCCTTCCTGTATTACAGCATCTCTCTGCTCCAATGAATCAAAACGAACCAATACCAATCCATTTTTCATCATAGCATTTTTGTTCATCCCCTTTTTTGCCCAAATTCGTCTTAGAAATCCACTAAATACAGTAATTGGTGGTCTAGATCCCATGACATAGCAAACTACTGCTTGGTTCCAGTAGTTTATTTCAGATTCAATGTCTCTAAGGTTAATTTCCCCTACTGGTTTCCCTTCATGTATAACAGGCGCAATAAAATCTAGTTTAAAACCAGCATTTTTAAGCTTAGTTATGTCGAATTTTTCCCAAGCAGAGACCTTACCAATATTTGTATTCTCTTGCTGAATGGTTTGCTCTGCCTCTTCCTCTTCATCCTCTGACGAGAGTTGGGTACTTGCCTTCTCCTTCATTTTCGAGAGCCAAGTGTTGATTTTCTCTCTTGCTAGTTCTAATTGCTGCACTGTTTGAGTTTGCACTTCAGGTGTCATCACCTCAGGCGCCTCCAATTCATCGTTTAAATTGCGCACAACCCGATCTAGGTTTTCTCGATTACTGCTCAAACTTTGCCTTTGATTTACCGTTTTAGTAGGACACGGTGGGGCTGAGTTTTCCACATTATCGCCATGCTTTTCTGTCCCTCGTTTTGCCTTGTCTTTCTTCCCCATTCAAACTCACAGCTTCATCAATGGCAGATGCGCAGTGTAGAGGAGAGAGAAGAGAGCATTTTAGAAAGAGGCGATGCCAGTGTTAAGGCTTGCGATGCTAATGTTAGGGCTCGAAAACGGGCGGCATGTGTGATATCTTAGTTCGGGAATCAAGGTACCCTCCCGGGGCACCGGGGGACCCCTAGGGCCATAATAGAGCCCCAGAAAAAATTTCGGGCGAAAACGGCAACCGGGCCCCGGGAATGCTCTAAGGGTCGTGTTTCGGGCCTCCGGACGCAAATTTTTCGATGTTAATATTTTCACCCCATATCGTACGGGAGACCCCTAGGGGACATGGGAGGCCCCTAGGGTCGGTTATTGGGTCTCTGATAGGCTTGTAAGGGCGGTTTTACGCGATACCAATGTTTTTTTTTTTTTTTTTTTTTGGTGCAAATCAGAAATTGTATTAATAAAAGCTGTAATGTAGCAAGATTACAACCTATAGGGCAACGTAAATTCAAGGCCACCTACTAGGTAGGGTTCCTTAGGATGTACATCCCCTAACAACCAAACAAACCTGACATTACTAGGACCAGCACACTACAATCAGTAGCTCACCATAACTGAAACAAAAACAACCAGTTCCTACTTACAGCAATTACAAACCACAGTAAAAATAACAGATTACAAAATCCCTATCCAACTCTTATCCTTGCTGTTAATCTTCCTCTTGCTGCTAAAGTGTGTATTCTGATTCTGATCACCTGCTGAATCTGCTGCATGATATGCGACAGGGGCATTCTGCTCCCCTCAAAACATTGGATGTTCCTGCATCTCCATATCCGGTAAACTGCTGCTGCAAGCCCTGCTGCATAGACTTCTTTCCTGAATCTTGAACATTTTTGCCTGCTTATCCAGTTAAGCATGCCCTGGACTGTATTTGCTTTTGCTGACACTTGCAGCCAACACCTTAACTGAGCCAAAACCTCTGTGGACACACTACAGCTGAAGAACAGGTGATTATGATCTTCTGATTTCTTCTTGCACATGTAACACATAACATCTCCATTCAAGAAACCCATTTTCTGCAGCCTATCTTTAGTTAGCAGTCTTCCCGTTTGAACCAGCCACAAGCAAAAACTTTGTGTAGGCATAGATATCTTCCCCCAAATCAGATCAACATGTCTGTATTTTGGCAACACTCCTGCCAGTATTCTGTAACCACTAGCAGAAGAATAGATCCCATCAGGTGCATCCTTCCACACTCCCCCAGCTGTGTAGTGATCATGGAAATAGCTTTTGATTTTATTGAGCTTTTTCCAGTACCAACTAGTCCCCTACACAGGAACATAATTCCAGAAATTTTCTCCTTTCAAATAAACCCCATTAATCCATTTTACCCACAGTGTATCTTTTTTGGTGGCTAAATCCCAAATATGCTTCCCATTTAGAGCAATGTTAAACCATTTGCAATTTTTAACATTTATTCCACCATTTTTCCTTGGTCTGCATACAATATCCCAGGCCACCAAACTTGTCTTGTGCTTCTGTTCAGTAGATCCCCACAAAAATAATCTGCATTTTTGCTCTACATTTTTCAGTACCCCAGCAGGCATTATAAAAATGCTTGACCAGTACACATGTATAGAGAACAATACAGAATTGATTAATTGAGCCCTTCCTGCATAGGAGAGGTTCCTGGAGGCCCAAATCTGCAACTTTTTTGTCATCTTATCCACCAAGCATTCACAATCTAATTTGTTCCATTTAGATGGAGACAATGGAACACCCAAATATTTCATGGGCAATGTACCCTCCCTAAACCCTGACAAACATAACAGTTCATTCTTGATTTGTTCACTAACACCAGCTACATATATATTTGATTTCTCCTTGTTTGCAAACAAACCAGTAGCTTGTGAAAAATAATTAATGATGTTCATCAAAATACTCACAGATTCAGGGGCAGCTTTGCAGAAGCACATCAAGTCATCAGCAAAGCAGAGATGACTAAGTGCAAGCTCTTTGCACATGGGATGCCAGCTTAAACTATTGTCCATACAAGCTATCTTCAGGATTCTTGATAAGTATTCCATGACCAAAACAAAGATTAGTGGAGAAATTGGATCTCCCTGCCTAATGCCACGTTTTGCAGTAAAGTATCCATGTACCCCCCCATTCATATTGATGCTGAAACTAGCAGTCTGGATGCACTCTAGTAACCAGCCACTGAACTTCACAGGGAAACCATACCCTTGCAGTATTTCCTTAATAAAACCCCAATGAATTGTGTCATAAGCTTTTCTTAGATCAATCTTCATCAAACACCTAGGAGAGGATTGTTTCCTCCTGTAATGCTTAATGAGATCTTGACATATCATTATGTTGTGGACTATTGATCTCTGAGCCACAAAAGCTCCCGGATTCATAGAGACAAGCACAGGAAGCACTCTTGCCAATCTCCCACACAAAATCTTGGAGATGCATTTGTAGATGGTATTGCAGCATGCTATAGGCCTGAAATCAGATGCCTTTTCAGGATTAGGTATCTTCTGCACACGACACAGATTTGTGGCATTCACCTCTTTGAGCATTTTAGAGGAATCGAAAAAATCCATAATAGCATCAGTCACTTCTTGCCCCACAATATGCCAAGCTTCTTTGAAGAATCCTGATCCAAACCCATCAGGGCCTGGGCTTTTATTACAGTCAATATCAAACATGGCTTTCTTCACCTCATCAGCATTCAAAGGAGCACTCAGGATCATCTGTTGATGCAAGTCTAGTCTATGCCCTGCAAAGAAGAAACTGTCTTCTCCTATAGTGTCCCTAACACCTGAAACCCCCAGCATTTCTCTGTAAAACCCCACAAATTCCTCCATAATCAAATTCTGGTCTTCCAAAAGAACACCCTCTTGTGTCTTAATGGAATGCACTCTATTCTGTTGTCTTTTCTGCTTCATGACTGCATGAAAAAACTGAGTGTTCCCATCTCCCAACTGAACCCACTTGGCCTTGCTCTTTTGTTGTAAAAAATTCTCAGCTGCCATATTCACCTCATTATACCTCATCCTGGCCTGTACTTCTTTCTGCTGCTGTGCCTCATTTAAAGGCTCCTTGTTTGCTTCAGTCTGAGCTTGAGTCATAGAAATTCTAGTAATATCATCTTGAGCTAAAATGTCACTAAACTCATCCCTATTTAGCTTCTTCAGCACTGACCTCACCCTTTTCAGTTTCTGATAAACTCTAAACATTTTTGGGCCTTGTGTTCTGAAATTCCAGGCTTACTGCACCATTGCTTGGAATTCAGAGTGGAGGCTCCACATGTTAAAAAATTTAAAAGGGATATTTCTTTTTGTGCATTCTTTATGAAGAGTTAAGCAGATTGGAGAGTGGTCAGATACTCCCTCTGGATGAAACTGTAGAGCAAATTGATCATACTCCTGAAACCAGAGGCTGTTGGCAAAAGCCCAATCAATTTTAGAGTATACTCTCCCTCCCCCCTCATGCCTATTATTCCAGGTATATTGACACCCAGACCAGCCCATTTCAGTGAGGAAACAGTCATCAATGCAAGTTTTAAAATCTTGAATTTCAGCATATGTAACAGGTAGTCCTCCTTGTCTATTGCCAGCTACCAAAACATTATTGAAATCCCCACCAACAATCCAAGGTTTATTGCAATTAATTGCAAAATCAGTAAGATCCTTCCACAACTGTTTCCTTTCCTCCTTTTCATTTAGACCATAGACAAAACTCACCACAAACTCCATTTTTCTCACAATATTAAACACTTTACAGATAACAATTTGCATAGAAGATAAAATCACATCAACATGAAAATAATTTGGCAACCATCTTATCCCAATTCTGCCCAACCTATGATCATTATGATTACTATAGGATTCCCACCCTGACATGAAACTGTTTTTGCATTTTTCCAGATTACTAATCTTATTTTAGTTTCTAGAAAAGCCACCAAACCACAATTATTCTTTTTGCAGAAAAGGGCAACATCCCTCTGCTTATTAGGGCCATTAAGGCCTCTCACATTCCATATAAGGATCCTATCCATAACTACCAGTCAAGATAGGAGACTTACCATGTTGTGGCACCACACCTGTGCTCTGACCCTCCTGTATCCCTGGCTCTACTGCTTCACCTTGTACCAGATGCACCTCCTGCATTCCTCCTTCATTTTGCAGTATATCAAAAGAATTCTGTATCTGGGGAGTGACAATTTTAGGTTGCTGAATTTGCCTGTAGTTGCCTCTTCCCTCTCACAATCCTCTCCCTGCATTCCTCATTCTACCTCTACCTCTCCCTGCATTCTGCCATTGCTGGTTCCTAGGGATTTCTTGTTGTATAGGTTGGTTCTGCACAGGCACAGGTTGATTCACAGGGGCAGAAACAGCTTTCTTCTTTCTGCAATCAGGCTCACTATGCCCATACTGTTTGCAATGACTGCAGATTATAGGCTTCCAGTCATAGTCCACCTCCTGTTCAACAATATTCCCCTTCTCTTTCTTAAAATGCACCTTGTCAGGGTATTCACCTCCAATTTCAACTTCAATCAACACTCTAGCATAATGAATCCCCACCTTGAGCTCTGTATTCCTGTCTAGCATCATTGGCCTGCCAACTAAACTTGCAATTTTGCTCAATCCCATTGCATTCCAGTATTTAATATTTAACCCAGGGAATTTCACCCATATAGGAATAGAGGTAAGTTCCTCATGAGCATAATCCACATTTTCAGACCATGGCCTAACTATCATAGGTTTATTATCAAAATGATAAACCCCTTCCTGTATCACAGCATCCCTTTGCTCCAGAGAGTCAAATCTAACCTGAACTAAGCCATTCTTCATCATTGCAATTTTATTCATCCCCCTTTTTGCCCAAAATCTTCTTAGAAATCCACTAAAAACATTAATTTGGGGCCTTGACCCCATTACATAGCACACAACCGCTTGATTCCAGTAGCTAATTTCAGATTCAATATCCATGAAATTAATTTCCCCAACTGGTTTACCCTCATGCATAGTAGGCGCAATAAAATCCAATTTAAACCCAGCATTTTTCAGTTTGGTTATATCAAATTTTTCCCAGGCTGAGATCTTACCTACATCTGTAGATTGCTGCTGTTTGGCTTGCTATGAAGCTTCAGCTTCATCTTCCCACGAAAAATGAGTTTTCGCCTTCTCCTTCATCTTCGAGAGCCATGAATTAATTTTCTCTCTGCTAACTCCATCTGTTGTACCGTTTCAGGTTGCACCTCAGGCGTCATGATTTCAGGAGCCTCCAATTCATTTGTGAGATTTCGAACTACCCGATCTAGATTGTCTCGGTTGGTACTGTTACATTGCCTATGAGTTGCGTTTTTTGTAGGACACGGGGGATCCACTGAATTTTCCGCATCATCGCCGTGGTTTTCAGTCCCTCTCTTTTCTTTATCCTTCTTCCCCATTAAAACTCAAAGCTTCGCTAATGGCTAACGAGCAGTGTAGAGGAGAGAGGAGAGAGCATTTCTAGAGAGAGAAAACGGGGCGATCCCAATGTTAGGGCCTGAAAACGGGCGACATGTGTGATATCGGAGATCGGGGATGAAGGTGACCCTCCCAGAGCATCGGGGGTCCCCTAGGGCCATGATAGAGCCCCGGAAAAAATTTTGAGCAAAAACGGCAACGGGGCCCTGGGAATGCTCTATGGGACGTGTTTTGGGCCTCCGGAAGCAAACTTTTCGACGTTAATATTTTCGCCCCATATCACACGGGAGACCCCTAGGGGACATGGGAGGCCCCTAGGGTCGGTTATTGGGTCTCTGATAGGCCTGTAAAGGCGGTTTTATGCGATGCCAATTTATTTATTTATTTAAATTTTTTTTTTTTGGTGCAATGTAGTAATTGCATTAATAAAGATGTAAAATAGCATATTTACAACCTAAAAGGAAATGCAAAACTAGAGGCCACCTACTAGGTAGGGTTCCTCCATGTTTGCATCCCATACACCAATCTAAACCAGTAGTTACATACCAATAACATACTAAACCAGACTACAAAACAAAATATAAAAAAACCAGTTATTACATCAAAAACATAGACCTAGTGACCTCAAGACAAAATCACCTACAATTTTTCTAGACAAGACTTGTCCTTCTTTGTGATTTTCCTTGTGCTGCATCCCTGTAGCCTCATTCTCAACACATTCTAAATCTGCTGGAATATAACCTCAGTAGATAAAACTGCCCCTTCAGAGCACTCCAGGTTCCTGCACTACCATATCCAATAAACTGATGTAGAGATGGCTGCAGCATAAACACTCTTCTTAAAGCTTGTGGTTTTCTGTCTGCTTATCCAGTTTAACATCCCCTGCACTGATTTTGCTCCAGCTGACACTTGAAACCATGTTTTTTATTTTCTCCAAAATCTCTGCAGACTCTGAGCATCGGAAAAATAGGTCACAGGAATCCCCCCCCCCCTGCCTATTTTCAGCAATGTAACAGTCATCCAGACAATTTTTGAATTCCTAAATTTCAGCATAAGTCACAGGAATCCCCCCCTGCCTATTTTCAGTTTTCAGCACATTATTAAAGTCTCCAGCTACCAGCCAAACACACTGGAAGTTGGTTGCAAAGGATCATAAATCCTCCCACAACTACTTCCTCTCTTCTTTCTCATTTATCCCATACACAACACTGGACACAAATTCTTTTTTACTCTCCCTATGACATACTTCGCATATAACCATTTGTGCCAAAGAGAAAATAATATCAACATGAAAGTAATTAGGTAGCCACCTAATCCAAATCCTACCCAAATGATGTTTATCCAGGTTTATAAAAGATTCCCACCCAGACAAGAAACTTTTTTTTGCCTTTTTCAATGTTCACTGCTCTAATTTTGGTTTCTAAAAAAGCAACTAAACCACATTTATTCTTTTTGCAAAAGAGAGCAATGTCCCTTTGCTTATTAGGGCTATTAAGCCCTCTCACATTAATTATAAGGACTATATCCATTACCATCAGACAATATAGGGGACATACCATGCTGTGGCACCATCACATTATGTTGCTCCTTTAGCACCTCTGGCTCTTCAATGGCATCTTGTGTCATTTGCACCTCCTGCACCTCACTATCTGCTTGCAATATGTCAAATTTGTTGTGCACATGTGTAGCTGTTTTCTTTGGCTGGGGTAGAGGCTTGTATATCCCTCTACCACCACCCATTCTCCCCCATCCTGCATTTCCCATTCTGCCTTTCCCCCTCCCTGCATTCTTCCATTGCTGATTCCTGGGTGCTTCTGGCTCCACAGGCTGGGCAGGCTGAACCACAGGGGCATGAGTGACCTTACTCTTCTTCCTACAGGCTTCTTCCATGTGCCCATATTGCTTGCAATGGCTACAAACAGTTGGCTTCCAGTCATAATCCACTTCCTGCTCTACAATGTTGCCCCTTTCATTCTTGAAATACACTTTGTCAGGGTAATCACCATCTATCTCCACCTCAATCATCACTCTAGCATAGTGAATGCCAACTTTATGCTCAGTGTTCTTGTCAGCCATCGTTGGCCTACCAATGAGGCTTGAGATTTTGCTTAAACCCACAGCATTACAGTATTTCACATCTAACCCAGGAAATTTAACCCATATTGGGACAGAAGTGAGCTCCTCTCTAGCATAATCCACATTTTTAGACCATGGTCTTACAATCATAGGCTTATTATAAAAATGATAAACCCCCTCTTGCAATACAGCATCCCTTTTTTCCAGTGAATCAAACAGCACTAGGACTAACCTATTATTTATCATGGCTATCTTATTCATACCCTTATTCACCCAAATTCTCCTTAAAAATCCACTAAAAACATTAATAGGAGGCCTAGAACCCATAACATAACAAACAACAGCCTGATTCCAGTAAATAATTTCCGATTGGATATCCATGATTTTGATTTCCCCAATCGGTTTCCCCTCATGCATTACTGGTTAAATCCAGCATTTCTTAATTTTGTGATATCAAATTTATCCCAAGCTGAGATATTACCTATTCCTGATGATTGCTGTTGTTTTTCAGCTTCTGCAGCTGCTACATCATCTTCCCAAGAGAAGTGAGTTCTAGCTTTACTCTGCATCTTAGAAAGCCATGAATTGATTTTCTCCCTAGCTAGCTCCAGTTGCTGCACAGTCCCCGGTTTTATTTCAGGTGTCATAATTTCTGGGGCTTCCAGTTCATTTGTGAGATTACGCACAACACGATCAAGATTGGGTCGTTCGCTACTGTTACATTGCCGAGGGTTTGTAATTTTGGTCGGACTTGGTGGTGCCTCTGTCCTTTCCTCATTATCGCCATTCTTATCACCCCTTTTCTTAGATTTTTCTTTCCTCTCCATGGAACTCAGAGAACGTTAATGGCTAACATGCGCTGCAGAGAGGAGAGAGCATTCTAGAGAGAGAAAATGATTTTGTGCAACGATGCCAATGTTTTTTTTGGTGCAAGTCAGAAATTGTATTATTGCTCTCTGTAATGTAACAAGATTACAGTCCTTAGGCAATGCAGATCCAAGGCCACCTACTACGTAGGGTTCCTTTTTTCTACATCCCTCTACTACCTTACAACCCTTCAATCTGGTGCAACTCACTACAGGCAGTGGTTCACCCTCTCTGTAAACATTACAAATTGCAAAAATTGTTTCTCACCATCTCTGTAAACATTACAATTTGCAAAAATTATTTCTGACTTACAGCAAAATACAAAAATATAGATATCTAAAAATATTACAAATATTACAATAAAAACTTCCAGAAGCTGATTCATTCCTCCTTCTTTCTTGCTTCATCTACCTGCTGTGCCCATCAAGCTGATCTACATCAATCTACTGTCTAGATCCCTGTACAGGTGCTGGAGCCCTGCATGTCATCTGTTTTTCCTGCTAAAACCTATCCTGGAGTCTGGTCCTGCCTTCCTGCTGGGTTCTTCCTTACAGAACAGACTGCTTCTGATTTTTTTCTGAGCCTTTCTACCGATTTTCAGCACACTGATCAGCTCCCCTTCTGAAACCTGCTATCTTTTTCCTGCTCATGTCCTGATGCCTTTTGCTAATTGCTTGATGCATTCCTGCTGCCCCCCTGCTGAACCTCTGCTGTCTATATTCCTGCACAGGCCCTAAGTCCTGCATGTCTGCTGGATGCTTCTGACCTACTACTACCCTTGCTCTCTGAATCCCTGCACAGGTACTCATGCCTTGCTGGCTGCTGGGTTGTCTGCTTATAACCTGATGTACTGGCTCTCATTTGCTTTTGGAGCTGTTGTACTGCTTCATTGCTGATCTGCTGTATTCTGCCTTGATACTCTCATTTTTCTGTAGAGAGCATTAAACATTTTCCAGCCATCTTTTATCTTTGCTCTTGATCTTCCTCTTCCTGCTGGGTTCGTGTGTTCTGATTCTGACTTGCTGTTGGATCTGTTGCAAGATCTGCGTGACTGTTGGTCTGCTCCCCTCAAAGTGCTGGAGGTTCCTGCTCCTCCATAACCAGTACACAGCTCCTGCGATCCCTGCAACATAGACCTCCTTTCTGAACATTGAACATTTCTGCCTACTTATCCAGTTAAGCAGGCCCTGTATTGAGTTTGCTCTAGAAGGCATCTGTAACCAGGCTTTTACTTGCATTATAACCTCTGTTGACACATTACATCTGAAGAATAAGTGGCCATGGTCTTCTAACTCCGCTTTGCACAGATTGCATACAGCCCCTCCTTGCAGGAATCCCATTTTCTGTACCCTGTCCTTGGTTAGTAATCTCCCCTGTTGTGCAAGCCAGAGGCAGAAGCTATGCCTTGGCATTGTTAACTTTCCCCAAATCAGATTGGCATGTCTGGATTTGGGTAAATCCCCTGTGAGTACACTGTATCCACTTGCAGCAGAATAACAACCATCAGGTGCCCTCTTCCAAATCCCTCTCACTGTGTACTGATCCTGGAATAAATTCTTGATTTTGTTGAGTTTTTTCCAGTACCAACTGGATCCCCACACAGGTGCATAATTCCAGAAGTTAATCCCCTTCAAGTAAACTCCATTTACCCATTTCACCCACAATGTATCCTTTTTTGTGGCCAGATCCCGTATATGCTTTCCATTTAAAGCTATATTGAACCATTTGCAGCTCTTGATGTTCAAGCCCCCATTTTTCCTCGGTCTACACACCAAATCTCATGCCACCAGGTTGGCCTTATGCTTTTGATCAGAGGACCCCCACAGGAAAAACCTACACTTTTGCTCTACACTCTTGAGTACCCCAGCTGGCATTATGAAAATCCTAGACCAGTACACATGTATAAAAATCAGAACAGAGTTAATAAGTTGGACCCTTCCTGCATATGAGAGGTTCCTAGAAGCCCATATTTGTAGCTTTTTGGTCATTTTTTCCACCAGGCACTCACAGTCCATTTTGTTCCACTTTGATGGGGAGAGTGGCACCCCTAGGTATTTCATGGGAAGTGTACCCTCCTTGAAGCCAGACAAGTCTAACAGTGCTCTCTTAACCTCCTCATTTACACCAGCTATGTACATGTTGGATTTCTCCTTATTTGCATATAATCCAGTAGCTTGTGCAAAGTAGTTAATGCAATTCATCATAATACTTACAGATTCAGGGTTTGCTTTGCAGAAACACATCAGATCATCAGCGAAGCAAAGGTGGTTCAATGTAAGATCTTTGCACATAGGGTGCCAGCTGAAGCTATTTTCCATGCAAGCAAGTTTCAGGATTCTTGATAAGTATTCCATTACCAGCACAAAAATGAGTGGGGGCATGGGGTCACCCTGTCTAATGCCACGTTTTGCAGGGAAGAATCCATGCACCTCCCCATTCATACTTATGCTGAAGCTGGCTGTCTGTATGCACTCAAGTAACCATCCACTGAATTTCAGTGGAAATCCATATCCTTGCAGCATCTCCTTGATAAAACTCCAGTGGATTGTGTCATAGGCCTTCCTTAAGTCTATCTTCATCAAGCATCTTGGTGAAGACTGTTTTCTGTTGTAGTGCTTAATGAGGTCTTGACAAATCATGATGTTGTGTACTATTGATCTCTGCGCCACAAAAGCACCCTGGTTCACTGAGATGAGGTGAGGAAGTACCCTAGCCAATCTCCCGCAGAGGATCTTGGATATACACTTGTAGATAGTGTTGCAGCACACAATAGGCCTGAAATCAGAAGCCTTCTCAGGGTTTGTTACTTTCTGCACAAGACATAGGTTAGTTGCATTCACCTCTTTAAGCATTTTAGAGGAATCAAAAAAATCGATTATTGCACTAGACACTTCTTCCCCCACAATATGCCACGCTGCTTTGAAAAATCCTGAGCCAAAACCATCAGGCCCAGGACTCTTGTTGCAGTCAATTGCAAACATAGCTTCCCTCACTTCATCAGCAGTCACTGGTGCATTTAAGGTCAACTGTTGCTGTAAGTCTAATCTGTGTCATGCTGAGAAGAAGCTTCCTTCTGCAGTGTTGTCTCTAGTACCAGATATCCCCAGCATGTTCCTGTAAAATCCCACTAATTCCTCAATGATCAACTCCTGGTCTTCCAACAAAGTACCCTCCCGTGTCTTGATGGAATGCAGCCTATTTTGCTGTCTCCTCTGTTTCATGATTGCATGGAAGAACTGGTTATTGCCATCTCCCAATTGTACCCATTTGACCTTGCTCTTTTGTTGTAAGAAGTTCTCTGCAGCAGCATTTAGCTCATTAAACCTCCTTCTAACCTGTGATTCTGCTCTCTGTAATGTCTCATTTAGGGGCTCCTTGTTTGCTTCAGTTTGTGCTTGGGCCATTTCCTTTCTAGCAATTTCAGCCTGGGCTAGAATATCACTAAATTCCTCCCTGTTTAATTTTCTCAGGACATGTTTTACTTTTTTTAGTTTTTGGTAAACTCTGAACATTTTTGTGCCTTGTGTTCTACAATTCCAAGCTTGCTGCACCAAGTCTTGGAAATTAGAGTGGAGGCTCCACATGTTAAAGAATTTAAAGAATTTAAAGGGGGGTTTTTTTTTGGTGAAAGTTTTGTGGAGGGTTAAGCAGATAGGAGAGTGGTCAGATACATCCTCAGGTAGGAACTGTAGGGTGCTTTGATCATACTCCAGCAGCCAGAGACTATTTGCAAAAGCCCAATCTATTTTTGAGTAAACTCTTCCCCCCTCCTCATGTCTGTTATTCCAGGTGTATTGACACCCAGACCAGTTTAGTTCAGTAAGGTAGCAGTCTTCAATACAGGATTTAAAGTCCTGAGTTTCAGCAAGAGTGACTGGTGTACCTCCTTGTCTGTTACCAGGGAGCAAGACATTGTTGAAATCCCCACCAATCAACCATGGTTTGTTGCATATAAGAGCAAAGTCATTTATATCCTTCCACAGTTGTTTTCTTTCTTCTTTCTCATTTAATCCATACACAAAACTGACCATAAAATCTTTTTTCCTCTCCAAATGCCTTACTTTGCAAGTGACCATTTGCACAGAGGAGAAAATTAATTCTACATGAAATACATCAGGTAACCATCTTACCCAAATTCTTCCCAACCTGTGCTCACTATGGTTACTAAAAGATTCCCACCCTTGCATAAATTTATTTTTGCATTTTTCAAAGTTGGCTAATCTAATTTTTGTTTCCAGAAAAGCCACCAAACCACATTTATTTTTTTTACAATAGAGGGCAACATCCCTCTGTTTATTTGGGCCATTTAGGCCTCTAACATTCCATATCATAATCCTATCCATGACTATCAGTCAAGATAGGTGACTTACCATGTGGTGGCACTGATGCTTTGTTCTGAGCCTCCTGTGTACCTTGCACTGCTGGCTGTGCCTGTGTTCCCTCCTGCTCCCCCTCTTCATTTTGCAGTAACTGAAATGGGTTCTGTATCAGTGTTTGTGGTCTCTCTGTGGCAGGCTGCTGCACCTGTCTGTAAACTCCTCTTCCAGCTCTCACCCCTCTCCCTGCATTTCCCATTCTTCCTCTACCTCTCCCAACATTTTGCCATTGATTGTTCCTAGGATTTGCTGGTTGTGCTGGTTGCTGAATTGGAACTGCTAGGGTCTCAGGCCTAGTTAAGGCCTTCTTCTTTCTGCATTCTGATTCACTGTGCCCATGTTGCTTACAGTGGCCACATAGTACAGGTTTCCAGTCATACTCCACTTCTTGTTCTGTTAAGTTTCCTTTCTCATTCTTGAAGTGCACTTTGTCTGGATATATCCCTCCTATTTCTACTTCCACCAACACTATAACATAATGGATCCCTACTTTGAGTTCTGTGTTCTTATCAGCCATCATTGGCCTGCCGACTAAACTCGCAACTTTGCTTAAACCCAAAGCATTCCAATACTTGACATTCAGACCTGGGAATTTAACCCAGATAGGTACAGACGTGAGCTCCTCATGAGCATAGTCTATATTCTTAGACCATGGTCTAACAATCATAGGTTTGTTGTCAAAATGATAAACCCCTTCCTCTAGAATAGCATCCCTTTGCTCAATTGAATCAAATCTAACAATCACTAGGCCATTTTTCATCATTGCAATTTTATTCATTCCCCTATTTGCCCAAATTCTCCTTAGGAATCCACTAATCACATTAATCGGTGGCTTCGAGCCCATAACATAGCACACAATTGCTTGATTCCAATAATTAATTTCAGATGCAATATCCTGGAAATTAATTTCTCCTACTTGTTTCCCATCAATCAAGGCAGGTGCTATATAGTCCAATTTAAACCCAGCATTTTTCAATTTAGTTATGTCAAATTTCTCCCAAGCCGAGGTCTTACCAGCATCAGCAAATGCATGCTGTTTGCCTTGCACTGGAACTGGCTCCTCTTCCTCGTTTGAGCTCTGAATGTTTGCCCTTTCCTTCATCTTTGTAAGCCAGGAGTTGATTTTCTCCTTCGCTAGTTCCATTTGCTGCACTGTTTTTGTTTGCGCAACAGGTGTCATCACTTCTGGATCCTCCAGTTCATCAGCTAAATTACGCATAACCCGATCTAGGTTTTCAGGGCTTTCGCTAGTTCGTTGTGTTTTGGTTCGATTTTTTGTGGAACATATTGGAGCTTCTGAATTTCCCGCATCTACATCTTGATTCCCCTTTCCCTTTTTGTTTTCCCGTTCTTCCCCATTTGAACTCAGGGCTTTGTTAATGGCTAACAAGCGCTGTCGAGGAGAGAGGAGAAAGCATTTTAGAGAGAGAAGCGCGCGATGAGATGCCTGAAAACGGTATGACCGGCCTGTTTTTAACGATGCCAATGTTTTTTGGTGCAAATCAGAAAATGTACTATTACTAACTGTAATGTAACACGATTACAGTCCTTAGGGAATGCAAATCCAAGGCCACCTACTAGGTAGGGTTCCTTTTTTCTACATCCCTGCACAACCAAAACCCTCTAATATAGTACTAGAGCACCTCATTACAACCAATGTCACCTCAATTCTAGTACAAAATAAACCAAAACAGCCTGACTTACAATAAAACAAAATAAAATCAATACAATTGCAATGAAATAGGCCATTGTAATTCCTGATTCATCCCATCATTGCTTTTTGATCACTGCTCTTTGTTTTCCTTCTGGGCTTCCTGCATGCTTTCCCATCACCTGTTGGTGGTGCAATGCTAGGCTCTGGTTTCTTATAGCCTGTTGGTAAAAGAGGCACTCAGCCCCCTTCAACCTACACAATCCTTTTCCTCCATTTACTAGCTGCAGTTTCTTCTTCTTGCAACTTATCCATCTTCCATTATCTGGTGCCAATCCTCATTCTGATTTGCTTCAATCCTGCTGACTGGTTGCTTCAATCCTTCCTGCATGTTTTGTCCATCTGGCCTCCTGACTCCCCTCCTGTTTCTTCTTTTCAGTTTGCTGCCTAGGTCCCTTCTGCATACACTTTGTCCATCTGTTTGATGTTGCACTGCTGGACTATGTTCTGGTGGTCTGTTGATAGGAGAATCATCCTGTCCCTCCAATCCTGTAGTCCCTGCATCCCCATTACCAGCTGTTTTGGCTCTTGCTCCACTGTGCATCTGCATTTTCCTTCCTGAGCTTCCTTCTCATGTTGTTTGGCTTGTCTGCACCCTGCCAATCTCATCCCCTCATCCCTCTGAACAGAGCTGTGCATTTGTTCTGCAGCTACAGGTTTTCTATCCAAATTTTATCTCTGTTTGTGATTTTCCTCTTGTTACTGCATTGTTGAATTCTCAACCTGACCACCTGCTGGACCTGCTGTATTAGCCGCAGCCTTGATATTTTGGTCCCCTCAAATTGTTGTTTGTTCCTGCATCTCCAGACCCAGTATACTGTTGCAGCCAGCCCTGCAGCATACACTTCTCTTCTGAAATTGGAGCATTTTTGTCTGTTTATCCAATTTAAAATTCCTTGGATATTGTTGGCCTTTGCTGTCACTTGTAGCCAGTCTTTTATCTGCACCAGAATCTCATTGGTAACTCTGCACCTGAAAAATAGGTGTTCATGATCTTCAGTCCTCTCCTTGCATAGGTTACAGTTGGCATTCCAATTTAGGAAACCCATATTTTGTATCCTATCCTTAGTGAGTAGTCTTCCTAGTTGAGCCATCCACAAACAAAAACAGTGCCTTGGCATGGAAATTTTCCCCCAAATCAAATTTGCATGTCTTGATTTTGGCAGGGTGCCATTTAACATGTTATACCCACTTGCAACTGTGTATATTCCATCCTCTGTGCCCTTCCATGCACCCCTGGTAGTGTAGTGGTCTTGGAAGAGGTTCTTGACTTTATTTAGTTTTTTCCAATACCAACTTGCACCCCAAACTGGCTCATAATTCCGAATATTCACTCCTTTCAAGTAAATCCCATTTATCCATTTGACCCACAGTGTGTCTTTTTTTGTGGCTAAATCCCAGATGTGCTTCCCATTTAATGCAGTATTAAACCACTTGCAATTTTTGATGCTTATTCCTCCATTTTTCCTTGGTCTGCAGACCACATCCCATGCCACCAGACTTGTCTTCTGTTTCTGTTCAGTCGAGCCCCACAAAAAAGATCTGCATTTTTCCTCTACACTTTTTAGCACCCCAGCAGGCATTATAAAAATGCTTGACCAGTATACATGTATAGAGTATAGCACAGAGTTTATCAGTTGAGCCCTCCCTGCATAAGACAGATTCCTGGATGCCCAGATTTGAAGCTTTTTGGTCATTTTGTCTATCAGGCACTCACAATCAATTTTGTTCCATTTGGAAGGAGACAGAGGTACACCCAGATACTTCATTGGTAAGGTACCCTCACTGAAGCCAGAGAGTTCTAGCAGTTCACTTTTTACTTGTTCCTTTACCCCTGCAATGTACATATTCGACTTCTCCTTGTTTGCACATAGGCCTGTGGCTTGTGAGAAGTGGTTCAAGCTGTTCATCATGGTATTCACAGAGTCGGGTGTTGCTTTGCAGAAGCACATCAAGTCGTCCGCAAAGCAGAGGTGACTTAGTGCCAATTCTTTACACATGGGGTGCCAACTGAAGCTGTTGTCAGCACAAGCTACCTTCAGGATTCTTGATAAGTACTCTATCACCAGAACAAAGATGAGTGGAGATATTGGGTCTCCCTACCTGATGCCTCTCTTAGCAGGAAAGAAACCATGTGTCTCACCATTGATGTTGATGCTGAAGCTTGCTGTTTGGATGCACTCTAGAATCCAGCCAATGAATTTCACTGGGAACCCGTACCCTAGTAGCATTTCCTTCACAAAACCCCAGTGTATAGTATCATATGCTTTCCTCAGGTCAATTTTCATCAAGCATCTAGGAGAAGATTGTTTCCTGTTGTAGTGCTTGATCAAATCCTGGCAGATCATAATGTTGTGAACAATTGATCTTTGTGCCACAAAAGCTCCTTGATTCACTGAGATGAGGTCTGGTAGAACCCTTGCCAATCTCGCACATAGTATCTTGGAGATACATTTGTAGATTGTGTTACAGCATGCTATAGGCCTGAAGTCTGACGCCTTCTCAGGATTTTCTATCTTCTGCACCAGACATAAGTTAGTTGCATTTACTTCTTTAAGCATTTTGGAGGAGTTAAAGAAGTCAATGTTGGCTGCTGTAACATCTTCTCCCACAATGTTCCATGCTTCTTTGAAGAAACCTGATCCAAAGCCATCTGGACCTGGACTTTTGTTGCTATCAATATCAAACATGGCTAGCTTCACTTCTTCTGCATTCACAGGACCACTGATTGTCATCTGTTGGTGGAGGTCCAGCCTGTTTCCTGCTTGGAAGAAACAATTTTCAGCTGAGGTGTCTCTGGTTCCTGGCACTCCAAACATTTTCTTGTAAAAATCCACAATTTCCTCAATGATCTGCTCCTGGTTCTCCAACAGTACTCCATCCTGTGTCTTAATGCTGTGTAATCTGTTCATTTGTCTCCTCTGCTTCATAATTGCGTGGAAGAACTGATTGTTCCCATCTCCCAGTTGTACCCATTTTGCTTTACTCTTCTGCTGCAAGAAGTTTTCAGCTGCTAGGTTCACTTCATTGTATCTTTTCCTGGCCATTTTCTCTTCCTGCTGCCTTATCTCATTGAGAGGTTCTTTGTTTGCTTCAGCTTGGGCTTGGTTCATTGTAGTTCTAGCAATGTCACCCTCTGTCAAGATATCACTGTATTCCTCTTTGTTCAGGTTTTTCATGATCTTTCTCACCATTTTCAGCTTTCTGTAAACCTTGAACATTTTTGTACCCTGTATGCTGCAATTCCAAGCTTGCTGCACCAAAGCTTGAAAGTTAGAGTTAAGGCACCACATGTTAAAAAATTTAAAGGGGCTGTTTCTTCTCTTGCTTTCTTCATGGAGGGTTAGATATACAGGAGAATGGTCTGATACATCTTCTGGGAGAAAATGTAAGGTGCATTGATCATATTCCTGCATCCATAGGCTGTTGGCAAACACCCAATCAATTTTGGTGCCCGAAAACGGGCGATATGTGTGATATCGGAGTTCGTGGATGAAGGTCACCCTCTCGGGGCACCGGGGGTCCCCTAGGGCCATGATAGAGCCCCCGAGAAAATTTCGGGCGAAAACGGCAACCGGGCCCCGGGAATGCTCTAGGGGACGTGTTTTGGGCCTCCGGACGCAAAGTTCTCGACGTTAATATTTTCACCCCATATCGCACGGGAGAACCCTAGGGAACAAGGGAGGCCCTAGGGTCGGTTATTGGGTCTCTGATAGGCCTTTAAGGGCGGTTTTACGCGATGCCAATGTTTTTTTTTTTGGTGCAAGTCAGAAATTGTATTATTGCTAGCTGTAATGTTACAGGATTACAGCCCAAAGGCAATGCAAATCCAAGGCCACCTACTAGGTAGGGTTCCTTTTTTGTACATCCCTATACTACCCTACAAACCTAGAATTAAACTGGAGCAAACCACTACAAACAGTGGTTCACCATATCTGAAAATATAACAAAATACAAAAACATTCCTGACTTACAGCAAAATACAAAAACATAGTAAGCTAAATTATTACAGCTTCTTCTAGCCTTGCTGATCTACTGGATTCTGCTTCTTCCTCTCTCTGTCTAGCTACTGCCAGCTGGTTCTGAATTCCCTACTGAGACCTGCTACATGAATTTCTGCACAGGTTCTAATGCCTTGCAGAGCTGCTGGAACCTGCATATCTCCCCTGCTGCTGATCTGCTGCCATCTGACTCTGATTTTTCCTGCTGATCTGCTGCATGAATTTCAGGTTCACTAGCCTTGCTGTTCTTGCTTGATTCTGCTTACTTCCTCTTTCTGCCTAGCTTCTGCCAACTGATTCTGGTTCCCCTGCTGAAATCTATTACATGAATTTCTGCAACTACAGACACATTAAATGGATTTTACAGATTTCTTATCCATCTTTTATCCTTGCTGTTTATTTTCCTTTTGCTGCTGCATTGCTGGATTCTAATTCTGATTGCCAGCTGAATCTGCTAAATCACTTGTGACAGTGGCATTCTGCTCCTCTCAAAGCACATCAGGTTTCTGCTTCTCCATACCCAGTACACAGCTGCTGCAATACCTGCTGCATACACTTCTTTCCTGAATCTCGAGCATTTTTGTCTACTAACCCAGTTGAGCAGGCCCTGAATTGTGTTTGCTCTTGTAGATATTTGCAGCCAAGTCTTTAGCTGGTTCAGTGTCTGTGCTGAAACATTACAGCTGAAAAACAAGTGGCTATTGTTTTCTGTTTCCATTTTGCATAAGTAGCATATGTTATCACCACTTAGGAATCCCATGTTCTGTAGCCTATCCTTGGTCAGCAGTCTTCCCACTTGAGCCAACCATAAACAAAAACTTTGCCTAGGTACAGAAATCTTCCCCCAGATCAGGTCTGCATGTCTGGATTTTGGCATATTCCCCATCAGTATCCTGTATCCACTGGCAGCAGAGTATACCCCATCATGAGCATCCTTCCACACTCCTCTGGTTGTGTAGTGGTTCTGGAAGTGGCTTTTGATCTTGTTGAGCTTTGCCCAGTACCAGCTGGCTCCCCACACAAGAACATAGTTCCAAAAATTGTTTCCTTTCAAGTACACTCCATTAATCCATTTAACCCACAATGTGTCTTTTTTGGTAGCTAAATCCCAAATATGCTTCCCATTTAGGGCTATATTAAACCATTTGCAATGTTTAATATTTATGCCACCATTTCTCCTTGGTCTGCAAACTACTTCCCAGGCAACCAGGCTTGTTTTATGCTTTTGGTCAGTAGCCCTCCATAAAAAATATCTGCATTTTTGCTCTATACGTTTCAGTACCCCAGCAGGCATAATAAAAATGCTCGACCAGTATACATGTATAGATAATAATACAGAATGAATTAATTGTGCCCTTCCTGCATATGATAGATTTCTGGAAGCCCAAGTATGTAGTTTTTTTGTCATTTTATCCACCAAGCATTCACAATTTATTTTACTCCACTTTGAAGGGGATAGTGGGACACCCAGGTATTTCATTGGCAGCGCACCCTCCTGGAACCCTGAGAGACACAACAGCTCATTCTTTTTTTGATCACTAACACCTGCCACATACATGTTTGATTTTTCCTTGTTTGCAACCAGCCCAGTAACTTGTGAAAAATAGTTTATGCAGTTCATTAAGATACTCACAGAGTCAGGGGCAGCTTTGCAGAAGCACATCAAGTCATCAGCAAAGCAGAGGTGGCTCAGTTCAAGCTCTTTGCACATGGGGTGCCAGCTGAAACTATTGTCCATGCATGCTATCTTTAAGACTCTTGACAAATATTCCATAACCAAGACAAAGATTAATGGAGAGATTGGATCTCCCTGCCTAATGCCACGCTTTGCTTTAAAATACCCATGAACTTCCCCATTCAGGTTGATGCTGAAGCTTGCTGTTTTGATACACTCAAGTATCCAACCACTGAACTTCAGTGGGAAACCATACCCTTGCATCATTTCCTTGATAAAACCCCAATGAATTGTGTCATAAGCTTTCCTGAGGTCTATCTTCATCAAGCATCTAGGAGAGGATTGTTTCCTATTATAGTGCTTGATTAGATCCTGACAAATCATGATGTTGTGGACTATTGATCTTTGTGCCACAAAAGCTCCCTGATTCACTGAAACTAGTTCAGGCAGCACTCTTGCCAGTCTCCCACACAGAATCTTGGAGATGCACTTGTAGATGGTGTTGCAGCAAGCTATGGGCCTGTAATCAGAAGCCCTTTCAGGACTTGGTATTTTCTGCACAAGACACAAGTTAGTTGCATTCACCTCTTTGAGCATTTTGGAAGACTCAAGAAAATCAATAATAGCTTCAATCACTTCCTGTCCCACAGTATGCCAGGTTCCGTTGAAGAAACCTGATCCAAAACCATCAGGGCCTAGACTTTTGTTACAGTCAATATCAAACATGGCTCTCTTGACTTCCTCAACAGTCACAGGGGCAATCAAGGTCATCTGTTGGTGTATGTCTAATCTGTGTCCTGCTGAAAAGAAACTGTCTTCTGCTGCATTGTTTCTGGTTCCTGAGACTCCTTGCATTTCTCTGTAGAAACCCACAAATTCCTCCACAATCAGATTCTGGTCCTCTAAAAGAATTCCCTCCTATGTCTTGATGGAGTGCACTCTGTGTTGCTGTCTTCTCTGCTTCATGATTGCATGAAAGAATTGAGTATTCCCATCCCCTAGCTGGACCCATTTTGCCTTGCTCTTTTGCTGTAAGAAGTTCTCAGCTGCCATATTCAGCTCATTGTACCTCTTTCTGGCTTGCACTTCCTTCTGCTGTAATGTCTCATTTAGAGGGTCCTGGTTTGCTTCATTCTGAGCTTGATTCATAGTATTTCTTGCCACCTCAGCTTGAGTTAGGATCCCACTAAATTCCTCTCTATTTAGGTTTTTCAGCACTAGCCTCACTTTTTTCAAATTCTGATACACTCTAAACATTTTTGTGCCTTGTGTTCTGATGTTCCAAGCTTGCTGCACCATTGCTTGGAATTCAGAGTGGAGGCTCCACATGTTAAAGAATTTAAAGGGGGTATTTCTGTTTTTTGTGAGTTTTTTGTGCAGGGTTAAACAGATTGGAGAGTGATCAGACACATCCTCTGGATGGAATTTAAGATCATACTGATCAAATTCCTGAATCCAGAGACTGTTGGCAAAAACCCAATCAATTTTGGAATAGACTCTCCCTCCCCTCTCATGCCTATTATTCCAAGTGTATTGACACCCAGACCAGCTCAATTCTGTAAGTTTACAATCCTCTAAACAGTCCTTAAAGTCTTGTATTTCAGAAAATGTGATTGGGGCTCCTCCTTGTCTGTTTCCAGGTTGTAACACATTGTTGAAGTCCCCCCCAACAATCCAAGGTGCATTGCAATTAAGTGCATAAACAGACAGGTCTTTCCACAATTGCTTCCTATCCTCCTTTTCATTTAGCCCATACACAAAGCTCACCACAAACTCCTTTTTTTCCATAATATTAATTACTTTACAAGTCACCATTTGCACAAATGAAAATAACACAACAACATGAAAATAATTTGGTAGCCATCTAATCCAGATTCTGCCCAATCTATGATTATTATGGTTGTTATATGATTCCCACCCTGGCATGAAATTTTCCTTGCATTTTTCCAGATTAACTAGCCTTATTTTAGTTTCTAACAAAACCACCAAGCCATAATTATTCTTTTTGCAGAAAAGACTTACATCTTTCTGTTTATTAGGGCCATTTAGGCCTCTCACATTCCATATAAGGATCCTATCCATGACTATTAGTCAAGATAGGAGGCTTACCATGTGTTGGCACTATACCAGGTTGCAGATCCTCCTTTGCTGCTGGTTCTGCTGTTTCCCCTTGTTTTTTTTGCCCTTCCTGCATTTCTTCATCTTGCAGTAAATCAAATGAGATCTGAATCTAGGCCTGTTGTTGCACTTGTCTGTAGACCCCTCTCCCTGCTTTAAGTCCCCTCCTTGCATTCCATGGTCTGCCTCTTCCTCTCCCTGCATTCTGCCATTGCTGGTTTCTAGGGTTTACTTGTGGAGGTGGTCTATTCTGCACAGGCACAGCTTGCACCACAGGAGCTGCAACAACAAGCTTTTTCCTGCAAACAGGTTCCCCATGTCCATGCTGTTTACAATGGTTGCATATTATAGGTTTCCAGTCATATTCAACCTCCTGCTCAACAACATTCCCCTTCTCATTCTTGAAATTAACCTTATCAGGGTATACATCTCCAATTTTCTCTTCAATTAGCACTCTGGCATAGTGAATTCCTACCTTGAGCTCAGTGCTCCTATCTGCCATCATTGGTCTTCCAACAAGGCTTGCAATTTTGCTTAAACCCATTGCATTCCAATACTTCACATTTAATCCTGGGAATTTCACCCATATAGGAACCGAGGTTAGTTCCTCATGTGCATAGTCCACATTTTCAGACCATGGTCTGACTATCATGGGCTTGTTGTCAAAATGATACACACCTTCCTGTATTACAGCATCTCTCTGCTCAAATGAGTCAAACCGAACCAAAACCAATCCATTTTTCATCATAGCAATTTTGTTCATCCCCTTTTTTGCCCAAATTCGTCTTAGGAATCCACTGAATACAATAATTGGTGGTCTAGATCCCATAACATAGCAAACTACAGCTTGGTTCCAGTAGTTTATTTCAGATTCAATGTCTCTAAGGTTAATTTCCCCTACTGGTTTCCCTTCATGCATAACAGGCTCAATAAAATCTAGTTTAAAGCCAGCATTTTTTAGCTTAGATATGTCGAATTTTTCCCAAGCAGAAACCTTACCAATGTCTGTCTTCTCTTGCTGAATGGTCTGTTCTGCCTCTTCTTCTTCATCCTCGGACGAGAACTGAGTACTTGCCTTCTCCTTCATTTTCGAGAGCCAAGTGTTGATTTTCTCTCTTGCTAGTTCCATTTGTTGCACTGTTTGAGTTTGCATTTTAGGTGTCATCACCTCAGGCGCTTCCAATTCATCGTTTAAATTGCGCACAACCCGATCTAGGTTTTCGCAATTACTGCTCGAATTTTGCCTTTGATTCACAGTTTTGGTTGGACATGGTGGAGCTGAGTTTTCCGCCCTATCGCCATGCTTTTCTGTCCCTCGTTTTGCCTTGTCTTTCTTCCCCATTGAAACTCACAGCTTCATCAATGGTAGATGCGCGGTGTAGAGGAGAGAGAAGAGAGCATTTTTTTTTAGAGAGAGAAAATGCGATGCCAATGTTTTTTGGTGCAAGTCAGAAAATGTATTATTGCTAGCTGTAATGTTACAAGATTACAGTCCATAGGTAATGCAGATCCAAGGCCACCTACTATTTAGGGTTCCTTTTCCCTACATCCCTTTTACTACCTTACATACCTATAGTCAATCTGGGGTAACTCACTACAATCAGTGGTTCACCATCTCTGTAGACACAACAAAATACAAAAATCATTTCTAACTTACAGCAAAATACAAAAACATAAAAAGCTAAATTATTACAGATTCTTCTAGCCTTCCTGATCTGCTGGATTCTATTTCTTCCTCACTCTGCCTAGCTTCAGCAAGCTGCTACAGATTCCCTGCTGAAACCTGCTGCCTGGTTTTCTGCACAGGTTCTCATGCCTTGCAGAATTGCTGGATACTCTGCTGAAAACTTGATGTATTTCTGCTTCTGACTTTCTGTTGAAGCTACTATTCTGCATCATGGATAGTCTTCTCTCTTCAAATTTCATTTTGATACAGACTGTCTGCTAGCTCTGCTGCATGGTCTGCTCCATTTCACTTCTGACTATATCTCCCCTATCCATCTCTTATCCCTGCTGGTAATCTTCCTCTTGCTGTTACTGCATTATTGGATTCTGATTCTGACAACTTGCTGAACCTATTGCATGATCTGTGACACTGGTATACTGCCTTCACCAGCAAAATGAGTGTTCCTACATGTGTCATATCGGAGTTCGGGGATGAATGTGGCCCTTCCGAGGCACCAGGGGTCCCCTAGGGCCATGATAGAGCCCTTGAGAAAATTTCGGGCAAAAAGGGCAACCGGGCTCCGGGAATGCTCTAGGGGACGTGTTTTGGGCCTCCGGACGCAAAGTTTCCGACATTAATATTTTCGCCCCATATCACACGGGAGAACCGTAGGGGACATGGGAGGCCCCTAGGGGCGGTTATTGGGTCTCTAATAGGCTTGTATGGGCGAATTTACGCGATGCCAATGTTTTTTTTTTTTTTTTGGTGCAAGTCAGAAATTGTATTATTGCTCTCTGTAATGTAACAAGATTACAGTCCTTAGGCAATGCAGATCCAAGGCCACCTATTAGGTAGGGTTCCTTTTTGCTACATCCCTCTACTACCTTACATCCCTTCAATCTGGTGCAACTCACTACAGGCAGTGGTTCACCCTCTCTGTAAACATTACAATTTGCAAATATTGTTTCTCACCATCTCTGTAAACATTACAATTTGCAAAAATTATTTCTAACTTACAGCAAAATACAAAAACATATATATCTAAAAATATTACAACAAAAACTTCCAGGAGCTGATTCATTCCTCCTTCTTTCTTGCTTCATCTACCTGCTGTGCCCAATCAAGCTGATCCACATCACTCTAGTGTCTAGCTCCCTGTACAGGTACTAGAGTCCTGCATTTCTTCTATTTTTTCCTGCAAAAACCTCTCCTGGAGTCTGGTCCTGCCTGTCTGCTGGGTCTGCTGTGGTACACAGATCAGCGATGCCAATGTTTTTTTTTTGGTGCAAGTCAGAAATTGTATTATTGCTCACTGTAATGTAACAAGATTACAGTCCTTAGGCAATGCACATCCAAGGCCACCTACTAGGTAGGGTTCCTTTTTGCTACATCCCTCTACTACCTTACAACCCTTCAATCTGGTGCAACTCACTACAGGCAGTGGTTCACCATCTCTGTAGACATTACAATTTGCAAAAATTATTCCTCACCATCTCTGTAAACATTACAATTTGCAAAAATTATTTTTGACTTACAGCAAAATACAAATACATAAATAGCTAAAAATATTACAACTTCTTTTAGCTTTTCAACTCTGCTTGGAACTGTTTCATTCCTCATTCTGCCTTGCTTCATCAACCTGCTGCTGATTACCTGCTGGAACCTGCTGCCTGAATTCCTGCACTGCTGCCTATTCCTGCTGCAAGACATCCTGCTGTCCTATTCACAGCCCCGGGTCCTGCTCTCCTGCTTCTGCTTCTCTGCCGAAATCTGTTGTATTTTCCTGCACTTTTCTGCTACCTTTCTGAGTTGCTTGATTCACTGCTGAGCTCCTAATGATATCTGCTTCTGCCTATTCCTTCAGGAATCTTTTTCCTTTTTCCTGCACAGGATATTTTCTTCTAGTTTCCTTTCTTTTGTTTTTCTGTTTCCTTTTGCTCTGCTTTTCTCCAGCTTCCTGCCCCTGGTTTTCTGCTGGGTGCTGCTTCTGCTCCCCTACTGCAGTCTGCTAGCTAATTCCTGCAGCATGTTCTGATGCCTTGCAGGGTTTCATTGATTTTTCTGCTGAGATCTGCTTCTGCCCATTCCCCTATTCTCCCTTTTTTCTGCATTTATTCTGTTGCCTTACAGAATTCTTGCTGCTCTGCTGAGGATCTGATGAGTCCTGCTTCTACCTTTCTGTGCTGCCCTATTGCTGATTAATTTGCACCTTATCTCACTTATTGCAGTGCTTCTGGGATCTCTATATCTCATCTACCCATCTCTTGTCCCTGCTGGATATCTTTCTCTTGCTGTTGCTGTATCGTTGGGCTTTGATTCTAACAATTTGCTGTATCTGTTGCATGATTTGTGCTGCTGGAATGCTGCCTCCCCCAGCAAAATGAGTGTTCCTGCATTTCCAGACCCAGTACACAGCTGCTGCTAGCCCAGATGCATACACTCCCTTCCTGACTGTCGAGCACTTTTGCCTACTTATCCAGTTGAGCATTCCCTGTATTGTTTTTGATTTTGCTGAAATCCCCAGCCAATTCTTTACCTGTTCCAGGACTGTTGTTGCCACTTTGCAATTAAAGAACAGATGGTTATGGTCTTCTGGCTTCAGCTTGCACATGTAGCATATTGCATCCCCATTCAAGAATCCCATTCTCTTTAGTCTATCTTTGGTCAACAATCTTTCCTTTTGTGCTAGCCAGAGGCAGAAGCTTTGCCTAGGCATGGATAGTTTCCCCCAGATTAAATCTGCATGTCTGTATTTTGGCATATTTCCTTGCATCATTCTGTATCCACTTGCAGCAGTATATAGGCCATCGGTTTCAAACTTCCATGTCCCCCTTGTGGTGTATTTTGCCTGGAAGTGGCTTTTGGTCTTGTTCAGCTTGTTCCAGTACCAGCTAGACCCCAGACTGGAGCATAGTTCCAAAGGTTGACACCTTTCAGATAAACTCCATTGATCCATCTTACCCACAGTGTATCTTTCTTTGTGGCTAGGTCCCAGATATGCTTACCATTTAGAGCTATGTTGAACCATTTGCAGTTTTTAACATTTAGTCCACCATTTTTCCTTGGTCTGCACACCATGTCCCATGCCACCAAGCTTGTCTTGTGTTTTTGTTCAGTTGTCCCCCATAAGAAAAATTTGCATTTTTGCTCCACACTTTTCAGTACCCCAGTAGGCATAATGAATATGCTAGACCAGTATACATGTATGGAAAATAATACAGAATTAATTAATTGTACTCTTCCTGCATAAGAGAGGTTCCTGGAGGCCCAAATCTGCAATTTTCTAGTCATCTTATCCACCAAGCACTCACAATCAATTTTGCTCCATTTTGACGGGGATAGAGGGACACCCAGGTATTTCATGGGTAGGGTTCCCTCTCTAAATCCTGAGATGTGTAACAAATCATTTTTCATTTGATCATTTACCCCTGCAACATAAATGTTTGATTTTTCCTTGTTTGCATATAGACCAGTGACATGTGAGAATTGGTTTATGCTGTTCATCATGATGTTCACAGGCTCTGGGGCAACTTTGCAGAAGCACATTAGGTCGTCAGCAAAGCATAAATGACTCAGGCCAAGCTCTTTGCACATGGGATGCCAACTGAAGCTTTTATCCATGCAGGCTATTTTCAGTGTTCTAGACAGGTATTCCATAACTAATACAAAGATTAGTGGAGAGATTGGATCACCCTATCTAATGCCACGTTTTGCAGTAAAGTATCCATGTGTTTCCCCATTCAGATTGATGTAGAAGCTTGCTGTTTGGATGCATTCAATTAGCCATCCACTGAATTTTGCAGGGAATCCATACCCTTGTAGCATTTCCTTCACAAATCCCCAGTGTATTGTGTCATATGCCTTTCTCAGGTCTATCTTCATCAAGCATCTAGGTGAGGATTGTTTTCTGTTGTAGTGCTTAATGAGGTCGTGACATATCATGATGTTATTCACAATTGATCTTTGGGCCACAAAGGCTCCTTGGTTCTCTGAAACAAGCATTGGGAGAACTTTTGCCAGTCTTCCACACATGATCTTGGATATGCACTTGTAGATTGTGTTGCAGCATGCTATGGGTCTGAAATCAGATGCCTTTTCTGGGTTTTGTATCTTCTGTATAAGGCATAGGTTTGTAGCATTCACTTCTTTAAGCATTCTGGATGACTCAAAGAAGTCAATGATAGCTTCAGTCACTTCATGCCCTACAATATGCCATGTTGCCTTAAAGAAGCCTGAGCCAAATCCATCTGGGCCCGGGCTTTTGTTGCTGTCTATCTCAAACATTGCTGTTTTCACCTCAGTGGCACTGACTGGAGCAATGAGGTTCATTTGTTGATGTATATCCAGTTTGTGTCCTGCTGAGAAGAAACTGGCTTCTGCTGTAGTTGCTCTATCCCTTGAGACTCCCAACATTTCTTTGTAAAATCTCACAAATTCCTCCATAACCATCTGTTTATCTTCCAGTACAGTCCCCTGCTCTGTTCTGATTGAGTGCACTCTATTCTTGTGTCTTCTTTGCTTCATAATTGCATGGAAGAAATGTGTGTTTCCATCCCCCAGCTGCACCCACTTTGCCTTACTTTTCTGCTGTAAGAAGTTTTCTGCAGCCATATTCAGCTCATTGTATTTTTTCCTAGCCTGTAGTTCCTTCTTCTGTGTTTCCTCATTTAAGGGATCATTGTTAGCATCAATCTGAGCTTGAGTCATGTTTGCTCTTGCAATGTCTGCTTTTGCTATAATGTCCCTAAAATCATTTCTGTTTAAGTTCTTCAGCACTTGTTTCACTTTTTTCAGTTTTCTGTACACTCTGAACATTTTTGTGCCTTGTGTTCTGAAATTCCAAGCTTGCTGCACCATAGCATGGAATTCAGATTGGAGGCTCCACATGTTGAAGTATTTGAAGGGTGTTTTTGGTTTTGCAGGTTGTGACTGAAGGGCCAAACAGATTGGTGAATGGTCTGAAACTCCCTCTGGGTGGAATTTAAGATCAAATTGATCCACTTCCTGGAACCAGAGGCTGTTTGCAAAGGCCCAATCTATTTTTGAGTAAACTCTCCCCCCCTTTTCATGTCTGTTGTTCCATGTAAACTTGCACCCTGACAATCTCATTTCAGTGAGGAAGCATTGCTCAATACACTCTTTGAACTCCTGGGTTTCAGAGAATGTAACAGGATTCCCTCCTTCTCTGTTTTCAGCTAGCATAACATTGTTGAAGTCTCCTCCAACAAACCATGGTTTATTACAGTTGCTAGCAAAATCTGATAGGTCTTTCCATAGACAAAACTAGCCACAAATTCTTTTTTTTTTCCACAATATTCACCACTTTGCATATAATCATTTGCACCGAAGAGAATAAAATATCCACGTGAAAACAATTTGGTATCCATCTTAACCAGATTCTACCTAAACTGTGCTCATTGTGATTGCTATATGAATCCCATCCTGGCATGAAACTATTTTTGTATTTTCCAAGGTTAGCTAATCTGATTTTAGTTTCTAAAAAAGCCACCATTCCACATTTATTTTCTTTACAAAAAAGGGCTACATCCCTTTGTTTATTTGGGCCATTTAGACCTCTAACATTCCATACTAGTATCCTATCCATGACCCACAGTCAAGGTAGGAGACTTACCATGTAATGGCACCTCAACTGCATTCTGAACTTTCTGTTGTTCTGGCTCCAGTGTTTCTGTCTGAGCCTCCAGTGTTTCTTCTTCATTTTGCAGGATTTCAAAACTGTTCTGTATCTCAGAGCCAGTTGTAGGTTGTTGAACTTTTCTATACTGGCCTCTTCCTGCTCTTGTCCGTCTCCCTGCATTCCATGCTCTTCCTCTCCCTCTTCCTGCAATCTGCCATTGTTGAGTTCTAGGAGGCAGAATTTGTGGCTTCTGTGCAGGTAATGTTTGTGGCACAGGGGCTGCAGTTACTTTCTTTCTGCATTCTTCCTCAGTATGCCCATATTGCTTGCAGTGTTTGCAGAGAATAGGCTTCCAGTCGTATTCCACTTCTTGTTCCACAATATTACCTTTTTCATTCTTGTAATGCACCTTACTAGGGTATTCAGATCCCACTGCCACCTCAATCAAAACTCTAGCAAATTGGATCCCTACTTTGAGCTCTGTGTTTTTGTCTGCCATCATTGGCCTTCCTACAAGGCTGGCAATCTTGCTCAGGCCCTTAGCATTCCAATATTTCACATTAAGGCTAGGAAATTTGACCCAAATAGGTACTGAGCTTAATTCTTCCTGCGCATAATCCACATTTTCAGACCACTGCCTCACTATCATAGGTTTGTTGTCAAAATGGTATACTCCCTCTTGAATCACAGCATCTCTTTGTTCTATTGAATCAAACCTAACCAGCACCAATCCATTTTTCATCATGGCTATTTTATTCATCCCTCGCTTAGCCAAGATTCTTCTTAAGTACCCACTTAACACATTAATTGGAGGTTTTGATCCCATAATATAGCATACGACAGCTTTGTTCCAGTAATTTACTTCAGATTCTATATCCATGTAATTAATTTCCCCTACAGGTTTCCCTTCATGCATAATTGGCTCAACAAAATCCAATTGAAATCCAGAATTTTTTAATTTGGATATGTCAAATTTATCCCAAGCTGAGGTATTACCTGCAGTAGCTGTCTCTTGCTGTTTGGTCGGTTCTGGGCCGTCATCTTCATCCTCAGACGAAGAGAGTGTTCGTGCCTTTTCCTTCATTTTTGAGAGCCACGAATTGATCTTTTCTCTCGCAATTTCCATCTGTTGAACAGTTTCAGGTGTCATAACCTCCGGTGCTTCCAATTCTTAAGTTAGGTTTCGCACAACTCGATCTAGATTGTCTCCGGTCATGCTTGAATTTTGTGTCTGAATCGCTGTTTTCGTCGGGCCTGGTGGTACTGAGTTCCCTCCATTGTCATCTTGCTTGTCTCCCCCTCGCTTTGCCTTATCTTTCTTCCCCATGGGTACTCACAGTGCGTCAATGGCGGACGGACGGTGTAGAGGAGAGAAGTCGGAGCATTTTGCGATGCCAATGTTAGGGCCCGTAAACGGGCGACATGTGTGATATCGGAGTTCCGGGATAAATGTGGCCCTTCCGAGGCACCAGGGGTCCCCTAGGGCCATGATAGAGCCCCCGAGAAAAAATTCGGGCGAAAACGGCAAACGGGCTCCGGGAATGCTCTAGGGGACGTGTTTTGGGCGTCCGGACGCAAAGTTTTCGACGTTAATATTTTCGCCCCATATCGCACGGGAGACCCCTAGGGTACATGGCAGGCCCCTAGGGTCGGTTATTGGGTCTCTAATAGGCTTGTAAGGGCGGTTTTACTGGATGCCAGTGTTTATTTTTTTGGTGCAAATCAGAAGCTTGTATTATTACTTGCTGTAATGTAACAAAATTACAGCCCACAAGCACTGTAAATACAAGGCCACCTACTAGGTAGGGTTCCTTAGGATGTACAACCTTTTTCAACCAAACAGACCCTACATTGCTGGACCAGCACACTACACTCAGTGGCTCCTCATATCTGATTCATAATACAAGCTTACCTACTTACAGTAGCTACACAGACATAATAAAAACATAACATATTACAGAAACCTTATCCAATTCTTGTCCTTGTTGTTACTCTTTCTTTTGCTGCTGCATTATTGTATTCTGGTTCTGACTACCTGCTGAATCTGCTGCGTAATCTGTGACAGTGGTATTCTGCTTCCCTCAAAATGCTGAATGTTCCTGTATCTCCATATCCAGTACACTGCTGCTGCAAGCCCTGCTGCAGACACTTCCTTTCTGAATCTTGAACACCTTTGTCTGCTTATCCAGTTGAGCATGCCCTGAACTGTGTTTGCTTTTGCTGACATTTGCAGCCAACCCCTTAGCTGAACCATAACTTCTGTGGACACACTACAGTTGAAGAACAGGTGATTGTGATCTTCTTGTTTCTGCTTGCACAGGTGACACATTGCATCTCCATTCAAGAAACCCATTTTCTGCATCCTGTCTTTAGTTAGTAATCTGCCCATTTGAACCAGCCACAGGCAGAAGCTTTGTCTAGGCATAGAGATCTTCCCCCAAATCAAATCAGCATGTCTGTACTTTGGCATGTCTCCTATTAACACTCTGTATCCACTTGCTGCTGAGTACATCCCATCAGGTGCACCCTTCCACACACCCCTTGCTGTGTATTGTTCCTGGAAATAGCTCTTGATTTTGTTGAGCTTTTCCCAGTACGAACAGGAACCCCAGACAGGAACATAGTTCCAGAAATTTGCTCCTTTCAGATAAACCCCATTAATCCATTTTACCCACAGTGTGTCTTTATTAGTGGCTAGATCCCAGATGTGCTTCCCATTCAAGGCTATGTTGAACAATTTGCAATTCTTCACATTTATTCCACCATTTTTCCTTGGTCTGCATACAATGTCCCATGCCACCAAACTTGTCTTTTGCTTCTGTTCATTAGACCCCCATAAGAAAAATCTGCATTTTTGCTCTACACTCTTCAGTAGCCCAGCAGGCATTACAAAAGTGCTTGACCAGTATACATGTATAGAGAATAATACAGAATTAATTAGTTGAGCCCTTCCTGCATATGAGAGGTTCCTATGCTCTACACTCTTAGCTCAGGCTGATATTGCTAGAATTGCTATGATGCAAGCCCAGACAGAAGCAAACAAGGAGCCTCTAACAGAGGCATTACAGCAGAAAGAAATACAGGCCAGAATGAGATATAATGAGGTGAACATGGCAGCTGAGAATTTCTTGCAACAAAAAGCAAAGCCAAGTGGGTTCAGTTGGGAGATGGAAACAACCAGTTCTTTAATGCAGTAATGAAGCAGAGGAGACAACAGAACAGACTACATTCCATTAAGACACAGGAGAATGTCCTATTGGAAGACCAGAACCTGATTATGGAGGAATTTGTAGGATTCTATAGGAAGATGCTGGGGGTTTCAGGTGTCAGGGACACTACAGCAGAAGAAAGCTTTTTCTTAGCAGGTCACAGACTAGACCTGCATCAACAGATGACCCTGAATGCCCCTATGAGTGCAGATGAAGTGAAGAAAGCCATGTTTGATATTGACTGCAATAAAACTCCAGGCCCTGATGGTTTAGGATCAGGGTTTTTCAAAGGAGCTTGGCATATTGTGGGGCAAGAAGTGACTGAGGCTATTATTGATTTTTTGATTCCTCCAAAATGCTCAAAGAGGTGAATGCAACAATTTTGTGTCTTGTGCAGAAGATACCTAATCCTGAGAAGGCATCTGATTTTAGGCCTATTGCTTGCTGCAACACCATCTACAAATGTATCTCTAAGATTTTGTGTAGGAGATTGGCAAAAGTGCTTCCTATGCTTGTTTCTTTGAACCAGGGAGCCTTTGTGGCTCAGTGATCAATAGTTCACAACATAATGATATGTCAGGATCTCATCAAGCATTACAATAGGAAACAATCCTCTCCTAGATGCTTGATGAAGATTGATTTAAGGAAAGCATATGACACAATTCATTGTGGCTTCATCAAGGAAATGCTACAAGGGTATGGTTTTCCTGTAAAGTTCAGTGGCTGGCTACTTGAGTGCATCCAAACTGCAAGCTTCAGCATCAGCATGAATGGAGAAGCACATGGATACTTTACTGCAAAACGTGGCATTAGGCAGGGAGGTCCAGTTTCGCCATTAATCTTTGTGCTGGTAATGGAATTTTTATCTAGAATCCTGAAGATAGCCTGTATGGATAAGAGCTTCAGTTGGCATCCAATGTGCAAAGAGCTAACCCTGAGTCACCTATGCTTTGCTGATGACTTGATGTGCTTCTGTAAAGCTGCACCTGAATCTGTGAGTATCATGATGAATAGCATTAACTATTTTTCACAAGCTACTGGATTGTTTGCAAACAAGGAGAAATCCAATATTTATGTAGCTGGTGTTAATGAACTAGTTAAGAATGAGCTGTTAGAGTTATCTGGGTTCAGGGAGGGCACATTGCCCATGAAATATTTGGGTGTGCCACTATCCCCATCTAAATGGAGCAAATTAGATTGTGAATGCTTGGTGGATAAAATGACAAAGCAATTGCAAATTTGGGCCTCCAGGAACCTCTCGATGCCAATGTTTTTTTTTTTGGTGCAAGTCAGAAATTGTATTATTGCTCACTGTAATGTGACAAGATTACAGTCCTAAGGCAACGCAGATCCAAGGCCACCTACTAGGTAGGGTTCCTTTTTTCTGCATCCCTTTACTACCTTACAAACCATCAATCTGGTGCAACTCACTACAGACAGTGGTCCACCATCTCTGCAAATACAACAAATTACAAAAATCATTTCTGACTAACAGCAAAATACAAAAACATAATAAGCTACATAATTACAGCTTCTGCTAGCTTTCCAATATTTCTGCTTTTTGTTTCATTTCTTGCTCTGTCTATCTTCAGCAGCCTGCTCCTGGTTAGCTGCTGGATCCTGCTGCCTGGTTCAGCTGCCTATTTTCTGCACCCTGCTACTGCTTTCCTTCTGAAATCTGCTGTCTTTCTTCTGTAACCTGCAACCTGCTACTAAGTTCTTGCTTTGCTTTTCTCCAGCAACCTGTCCCTGCTTATCTGCTGGGTCCTGCTGCCTGGTTCACTTCCTGGTTTCTGCTTCTGCTCCCCTTCTGAATCTGCTGTCTATTTCCTGCACATGTTCTGATACTTGGTAGGGTTGCTTGATTCTCTGTTGAGACCCTGATGAGATCTTCTTTTGCCTATCCCTACTGAATTCTGCTTCCTTTTTCCTGCACATATTCTGATGCCTTGCAGTGTTCTTGGTACTCTGCTGAGGGCCTGAGGAGCCCTGCTTCTGCCTTTCTGAGCTGCCTTTTTGCTGAATTATTTGCACCTTATCTCTCTTCTTGCAGTGCTTCTGGGATCTCTATATCTCATCTATCCATCTCTTTTCCCTGCTGGATATCTTTCTCTTGCTGTTGCTGCAGTGTTGGGCTTTGATTCTGACAATTTGCTGTATCTGTTGCATGATTTGTGATATTAGAATGTTGCCTTCCCCAGCAAAATGAGTATTTCTGCATTTCCAAACCCAATACACAGCTGCTGCTAGCCCAGATGCATACACTCCTTTTCTGATTCTCGAGCATTTTTGCCTGCTTATCCAATTGAGCATTCCTTGAATTGTTTTGGCTTTTGCAGAAATTGTCAACCAATTCTTCAACTGTTCCAGGACTTCTGTTGACACTTTGCATGTAAAGAACAGATGGTTGTGCTCTTCTGGTTTCAGCTTGCACATGTAGCATATTTCATCCCCATTCAAGAATCCTATTCTCTTCAGCCTATCTTTGGTCAACAGTCTTCCCTTTTGTGCTAGCCAAAGGCAGAAACTTTGCCTAGGCATGGATAATCCCCCCCCAGATTAAATCTGCATGTCTGTATTTTGGCATATTACCTTGCAACATTCTGTATCCAGTTGCAGCATTATATAGGCCATCAGTTTCAAGTTTCCATGCTCCCCTTGTAGTGTAATGTGCCTGAAAGTGGCTTTTGGTCTTGTTCAGCTTGTTCCAGTACCAGCTAGAACCCCAGACTGGAGCATAGTTCCAGAGGTTTACACCTTTCAGGTACACTCCATTGATCCATCTTACCCACAGTGTGTCTTTCTTTGTGGCCAGGTCCCAGATATGCTTACCATTTAGAGCTATGTTGAACCATTTCCAGTTTTTCACATTTAGTCCACCATTTTTCCTTGGTCTGCACACCATGTCCCATGCCACCAAGCTTGTCTTGTGTTTCTGTTCAGTTGTCCCACATAAGAAAAATCTGCATTTTTGCTCCACACTTTTCAGTACCCCAGTAGGCATAATGAATATGCTAGACCAGTATACATGTATGGAAAATAACACAGAATTAATTAATTGTACTCTTCATGCATAAGAGAGGTTTCTGGAGGCCCAAATCTGCAGTTTCCTAGTCATTTTATCCACCAAGCACTCACAATCAATTTTGCTCCATTTTGAAGGGGATAGGGGGACACCCAGATATTTCATGGGTAGAGTTCCCTCTCTAAATCCTGAGATGTGCAGTAATTCATTTTTCATTTGTTCATTAACCCCTGCAACATAAATGATTGATTTTTCCTTGTTTGCATATAGGCCAGTGGCTTGTGAGAAATGGTTTATGCTGTTCATCATGATGCTCACAGGTTCTGGGGCAGCTTTGCAGAAGCACATTAGGTCATCAGCAAAGCATAGATGACTCAGGCCAAGGTCTTTGCACATGGGGTGCCAGCTGAAGCTTCTATCCATACAGGCTAATTTCAGTATTCTAGACAGGTATTCCATAACTAATACAAAAATTAGTGGAGAGATTGGATCACCCTGTCTAATGCCACGTTTTGCAGTGAAGTATCCATGTGTTTCCCCATTCAGATTGATGCTGAAGCTTGCAGTTTCGATGCATTCAATTAGCCATCCACTGAATTTTGCAGGAAACCCATACCCTTGTAGCATTTCCTTTACAAATCCCCAATGTATTGTGTCATATGCTTTCCTCAGGTCTATCTTCATGAAGCATCTAGGAGAGGACTGTTTCCTGTTGTAGTGCTTAATAAGGTCCTGACATATCATGATGTTGTTCACAATTGATCTCTGAGCCACAAAGGCTCCCTGGTTCTCTGAAACAAGCATTGGGAGAACTTTTGCCAGTCTTCCACACATGATCTTGGATATGCACTTGTAAATTGTGTTGCAGCATGCTATGGGTCTGAAATCAGATGCCTTCTCTGGGTTTTGTATCTTCTGTATAAGGCATAGGTTTGTAGCATTCACTTCTTTAAGCATTCTAGATGACTCAAAGAAGTCAATGATAGCTTCAGTCACTTCATGCCCTACAATATGCCATGCTGCCTTGAAGAAGCCTGAACCAAATCCATCTGGGCCCGGGCTTTTGTTGCAATCTATCTCAAACATTGCTGTTTTCACCTCAGTGGCACTAACTGGAGCAATGAGGTTCATTTGTTGATGTATATCCAGTTTGTGTCCTGCTGAGAAGAAACTGGCTTCTGCTATAGTTGCTCTATCCCTTGAGACTCCCAACATTTCTTTGTAAAATCTCACAAATTCCTCCATAACCATCTGTTTATCTTCCAGTACAGTCCCCTGCTCTGTTCTGATTGAGTGCACTCTATTCTTGTGTCTTCTTTGCTTCATAATTGCATGGAAGAAATGTGTGTTTCCATCCCCCAGCTGCACCCACTTTGCCTTACTTTTCTGCTGTAAGAAGTTTTCTGCAGCCATATTCAGCTCATTATATTTTTTCCTGGCCTGTAATTCCTTGTGCTGTGTTTCCTCATTTAAGGGCTCACTATTAGCAGCAAGCTGGGCTTGAGTCATGGTTGCTCTTGCAAAGTCTGCTTGTGCTAGAATATCCCTAAATTCATTTCTGTTTAAGCTCTTCAGCACTTGTTTCAACTTTTTTTCAGTTTCCTGTACAGTCTGAACATTTTTGTGCCTTGTGTTCTGAAGTTCCATGCTGGCTGCACCATATCATGGAATTCAGAGTGGAGGCTCCACATGTTGAAGTATTTAAAGGGTGTCTTTGTTTTTTCAGGTTCTGTTTGAAGGGCAAAATAGATTGGGGAATGGTCTGAAACTCCCTCTGGGTGGAATTTAAGATCAAATTGATCAAATTCCTGGAACCAAAGGCTGTTTGCAAAGGCCCAATCTATTTTAGAGTATACTCTCCCCCCTCTTTCATGCCTATTATTCCATGTAAACTTGCACCCTGACCATCTCATTTCAGTGAGGAAGCTCTTCTCAATACACTCTTTAAACTCCTGGGTTTCAGAGAATGTAACTGGATTTCCTCCTTCTCTATTTTTAGCTAGCATAACATTATTGAAGTCTCCCCCAACAAACCATGGTTTATTACAATTGCTAGCAAAATCTGACAGGTCTTTCCATAGGATTTTCCTTTCTTCTTTTTCATTTAAGCCATAGACAAAACTAGCCACAAATTCTTTTTTTTCCACAATATTCACCACTTTGCATATAACCATTTGCACAGAAGAGAATAAAATATCCACATGAAAGCAATTTGGTATCCATCTTAACCAGATTCTACCTAAACTGTGCTCATTGTGATTGCTATAAGATTCCCAGCCTGGCATGAAGCTATTTTTGTATTTTCCAAGGTTAGCTAATCTGATTTTAGTTTCTAAAAAAGCCACCATTCCACATTTATTTTCTTTACAAAAAAGGGCAACATCCCTTTGTTTATTTGGGCCATTTAGGCCTCTAACATTCCATACTAGTATCCTATCCATGACCAGCAGTCAAGGTAGGAGACTTACCATGTAATGGCAACTCAACTGCATTCTGAACTTTCTGTTGTTCTGGCTCCAGTGTATCTGTCTGTGCCTCCTGTGCTTCTTCTTCATTTTGCAAGATTTCAAAACTGTTCTGCAACTGAGAGCTAGTTGTAGACTTTGCATTTTTCTATACTGGCCTCTACCTGCTCTAGCTCCTCTCCCTGCATTCCAGGCTCTTCCTCTCCCTCTTCCTCTTCCTGCAATCTGCCAGTGTTGAGTCCTAGGAGGCAAGGTTTGTGGCTTCTGTGCAGGCAATGTTTGTGGCATAGGGGTTGCAGTTGCTTTCTTTCTGCATTCTTCCTCAGTATGCCCATATTGTTTGCAGTCTTTGCAAAGAATAGGCTTCCAGTCATATTCCACTTCTTGTTCCACAATATTGCCTTTTTCGTTCTTGTAATGCACCTTGCTTGGGTATTCAGATCCCACTGCCACCTCAATCAAAACTCTAGCAAACTGGATCCCAACTTTGAGCTCTGTGTTTTTGTCTGCCATCATTGGTCTTCCTACAAGGCTCGCAATCTTGCTCAATCCCTTAGCATTCCAATATTTCACATTAAGACCAGGAAATTTAACCCAAATAGGCACTGAGCTCAATTCTTCCTGTGCATAATCCACATTTTAAGACCACTGCTTCACTATCATAGGTTTGTTGTCAAAATGGTATACTCCCTCTTGAATTACAGCATCTCTTTGCTCTATTGAATCAAACCTAACCAACACCAAGCCATTTTTCATCATGGCTATTTTGTTCATCCCACGATTTGCCCAGATTCTTCTTAAGTACCCACTTAACACATTAATTGGTGGTTTTGATCCCATAATATAGCAAACAACAGCTTTGCTCCAGTAATTGATTTCAGATTCTATATCCAAGTAGCTAATTTCCCCTACAGGTTTACCTTCATGCATAGTTGGCTCAACAAAATCCAATTTAAATCCAGAATTCTTTAATTTGGATATGTCAAATTTATCCCATGCTGAGATATTACCTGCAGTAGTTGTCTCTTGCTGTTTGGTCTGTTCTGGGCCGTCATCTTCATCCTCAGACGAAGAGAGTGTTCGTGCCTTTTCCTTCATTTTTGAGAGCCAGGAATTGATCTTTTCTCTCGCAATCTCCATTTGTTGAACAGTTTCAGGTGTCATGACCTCCGGTGCCTCCAATTCGTCAGTTAGGTTACGCACAACCCGATCTAGGTTGTCTCGGGTCGTGCTTGAATTTTGTCTCTGAATCGCTGTTTTCGTCGGACCTGGTGGTGCTGAGTTTCCTCCATTGTCATCTTGCTTTTCTCCCCCTCTCTTTGCCTTATCTTTCTTCCCCATTAGAACTCACAGTGCGTCAATGGCGGACGGACGGTGTAGAGGAGAGAGGTGAGAGCATTTTTTAGGAGAGCCTCGATGCCAATGTTTTGGTGCGAGCCAGAAATTGTATTATTGCTCACTGTAGTGTAACAAGATTACAGCCCTAAGGCAATGCAAAACTAAGGCCACCTACTAGGTAGGGTTCCTTTTTCCTGCATCCCTTGTACTACCTTACATACCTTCTATCTGGTGTAACTCACTACAGATAGTGGTTCACCATCTCTGTAAACATGACAATTACAAAAAACTTTCCTGACTTACAACAAAGTACAAAAAACATAATAAGCTAGAAAATTACAACTTTTTCTAGCTTTCCAATTCTTTTGTTTTCTGCTACATTCCTTGCTCTGCCTTTCTCCAGCAATCTTCTACTTGTTGTCTGTTGACTCCTGCTGTACTGCCTCCTGTTCCTGCTTCCCTTCTGATATCTGCTGCCTATTTCCTTGCACTTGTTCTGATATCTTGCAGAATGACTTGATTCTCGATGCCAATGTTAGGGCCCGAAAACGGGCGACATGGGTGATATCTGAGTTCGGGAATCAAGGTGACCCTCCCGGGGGACCGGGGGTCCCCTAGGGCCATAATAGAGCCCCCGAAAAAATTTCAAGTGAAAACGCCAACCGGGCCCTGGGAATGCTCTAGGGGACGTGTTTTGAGCCACCAGACGCAATGTTTTTGATGTTAATATTTATGCACTGTGCATGTCTACTCCTGTAAGAACCCCTAAACCATATAAGACTCTTTAAGGGTAGTTTCTTTAGAGAGTGCTTGTGGGCGAAGGAAGGCAAGCGACGCGACATGAAGCAAGCGCCTACCAGGCGCCGAGTAGTGTCAATTCGTGCGCCATCGTAGCCGGACACCCACGACACCCGTCTCCAGCACCGACCCCCTATGCCGGAGACGGAAGCGACGCTAGAGACGGACGCGACGTGACGCGGCATGAAGCGCCTACTAGGCGCCGAGTTGTGTCATGTCGCGTCCACTCGGGCGCTATCGATGTCGACGATGGCTTACAGTTACTATGTGGGTATAAATGTTGGACGGATGTGATCTCCTTCATGGTCGAGCTATCCAGACGACGTTGAATAGATTATCTCCTTCGGATGAGCTATCTAGCCGGCGTCGGATGGATGTGATCTCCTTCGGGATGAGCTATCTAGCCGGCTTGCAGGTATAAACGTCGGATGGATGTGATCTCTTTCGGGATTAGCTATCTAGCCGACTTGCGGGTATAAACGTCGGATAGATGTGATCTCCTTCGGGATCGAGCTATTCAGACGTCGCCGGAAAGATGGGTTCTCCTTCGGGATGAGCCGTCCAGCCGACGTCGGATGGATGTGATCTCCTTTGGGATGAGCTATCTAGGCGGCTTGCGGGTATAAACGTCGGATGGATGTGATCTCTTCGGGATCGATCTATTCAGACGATGTCAGAAAGATGTGATCTCCTTCGGGATGAGCCATCCAGCCGACATCGGATGGATGTGGTCTCCTTCGGGATTGAGCTGTCTAGCCGGCGGGTGGGTATAAACGTCGTATGGATGTATTCTCCTTCGGGATGAGCCGTATAGCCGGCGAGTGGGTATCGAACGTCCCTTCATTGAGATTCTCACGCCGAGCGTTGTGCTCGTCCGGGTCTCCCTCGGACATCCATGGAGCTACTATGTAGTTTCGTGCGTACGTCGAGGTTGATTTTGGCGCAATAATTGTGAAGGCGTTTGAGTGGCACTCGGTCCGTTTGGGTTGGCGGGGTTCCTGCTCTTGCAGTCAACCGCACACCTACAAACATTTTCATCAATTGCTCCAAGAGCGAATTGCCTTGGATGAAGCATGGTTTTCTTTGTTTGATGCCTACGGATGGTAATCGTGACCCTGAAAAGATGAGATCTCCGTTCGGCATCCTCCCAAGGGTGGCGGATGGACAACTCAAGCTGAGAACGTCGTCGACCCACGTCGAGCCTTCTGTGTGGTTGTCGCAGGGGCTGCGTGCTCTAGCTGTTCTCTGGGATGCGGAACACTGAGCGGGCATGGGTCTGAAAGGCCTTAGTTGTCTAATCTAACGTTCTTCGCTCAGCATGAACGACGGTCGAGCACGAGTTGACCTCCCGATCACTCGGAAAGACTCATACGCGTCCGGCGTCGATTTATGGTGCTACCTGGTTGATCCTGCCAGTAGTCATATGCTTGTCTCAAAGATTAAGCCATGCATGTGTAAGTATGAACTAATTCAGACTGTGAAACTGTGAATGGCTCATTAAATCAGTTGTAGTTTGTTTGATGGTACCTGCTACTCGGATAATCGTTGTAATTCTAGAGCTAATACGTGCAGCAAACCCCGACTTCTGGAAGGGATGCATTTATTAGATAAAAGGTTGACACGAGCTTTGCCCATTGCTCTGATGATTCATGATAACTCGACGGATCGCAAGGCCTTTGCGCCGGCGACACATCATTCAAGTTTCCGCCCTATCAACTTTCGGTGGTAGGATAGTGGCCTACTGTTAGACCCCTTGTTGCGTGACACCGGACAGGCTTAGGCGCATACGTGTCATGACCGAGCAAACAATAAATACAGTGACCGGACAAGCATGAGCGTAAGCGATTGCGCGAAGGTCACCGGTGATGACCGATGATAATGTTAAGGACAGGAACCTTGACATGGTCACGCCTTGACAAAACCATGACCGAGGCAAGTAGGTCCTGTGCCTTGGCAGAGTGCCCACCGACATTGGCGCTGGCCATGCGCTGATGCGTCAACGACTGGGTGAAGCATGTCTTGTGAAATTATGATGGGAAAAAGTAATACTTTGCCCGGACACCAAGAAGTCCCTAAGTACTTAAAGATATAAGGAAACCTATGGTGGCCTTTGTTGGTCCAACAACACATACTTGTGGCCCGGACCTAAGTATGAAAGTTACGCACTTGGCATGTTCACTCCTGTCAGTTCCAGTAACCCTTATAAGCCTCTTTAGGGGGTACTTGTTCCATGAAGGAGGCAAGCAAGGACATCCCCTAGGGACCCTTATAGGTGCGACGCTATTCGTAGCTCCCTGTTGTGCCGCGGCCATGACGAGCTTGATGCGTGGACGACGGGAACGTCCTAAGAAGCTTAGGCTCCGTGAGCTGAGCGACTAAAGCTGGGTAGGTTGCTCGAGTAACCGGGTGATCATGAGTGTCCCATGATCCCACGTCCCTAGAAAGGCGGAACTAGTGGACGGTTACGTGGAGTGGCAGTTGCGCCTAGGAGGCGCCTGACCGAGCAGTTATCCAGCGGCTAAGTGGGCTAGACGTGATATGGCTAGTGGATGAGCTACTAGCATGGTAGTTATCCACGTCCCTAAAATATAGGTAGTGGAGTTGACTCAAGTTGACCCACGACCTTGACAGTTGACAAGGAGTGACCCACGACTTGAGGCACTCTCCCAACAAAGGTGGCGGTTACCTACGTCTTCGGATAAGGGTGATGCCACATGTCCCTTGACGGTTATTACAAGAGATCATAGGTTGACTGAAGTCAAGCCATGACTCATAGTGGGCGGTTACCCACGACATGGAATGGAGTCAGGAGTAGTGGCTTGACCACGTCCTCAACTGACATGGCGGTTGCGAGCGGTTAAAATGATCATGGGTTGTGACATGTCCCATGACCAAGAGCAGTTACCAACGGTAACATAGTGGCTGTAGTGCTCCCTAAAATATGGGGAAACGTCCACAGGCAGTTAGCTGACCAGGCTACGCCAACGACTAGTTGGTGCCCAGTCAGCCACGATCGAGTAATCAGTGCCTAGTAGGCGCCTGATCAGGAATGACCCCACGGTTGCAATACGTGGACAACTACCCCCTTGGCCACGCCTTGGCAGTTACCCACGTTTACCCTCACCTCCGAAAATAGTGCCATGATCCTTTTGGCTTAGATGGAGCCTCTATAAATAGAGGGCATAGCTTGGCTGTGAATAGGAATCACACAAACAGAAGTGTCATCGAATCAAAGGCGCTCAGTAAGCACACTTAAGCTTCGAGTGACAACCTTTCGAGAGAAAAGTCCTTACGTCCGAAAGTAAGCCATAGCCAGACCTCCATCAGCCCGTGTGAGCACACGTCCCTCATCCTATCTCTCTCCCCCACCTTCTCAAAGTGTACTGAGTTGGTTGGTCTAGTTCGGCTAGACGCCATTACAAGGGAAATACTCGTCTTGTCCCTAGGCGAAAAATTTGTCCCTATGACACCTACCATGGTGGTGACGGGTGACGGAGAATTAGGGTTCGATTCCAGAGAGGGGGCCTTAACTGGTCGGGTCGTGCCACCGGCGCTGTTACTTTGAAGAAATTTGAGTGCTCAAGGCAAGCCTACGCTCTGGATACATTAGCATCGGATAACATCATAGGATTCCGGTCCTATTGTGTTGGCCTTCTGGATCGGAGTAATGATTACCAGGGACAGTCGGGGGCATTCGTATTTCATAGTCAGAGGTGAAATTCTTGGATTTATGAAAGACGAACAACTGCGAAAGCATTTGCCAAGGATGTTTTCATTAATTAACAACGAAAGTTGGGGGCTCGAAGATGATCAGATACCGTCCTAGTCTCAACCGAAAACGATGCCGACTAGGGATCGGCGGATGTTACTTTAAGGATGCAGCCGACACCCTATGAGAAATCAAAGTTTTTGGGTTCCGGGGGGAGTATGGTCGCACGGATGAAACTTAAAGGAATTGACGAAAGGGCACCACCAGGAGTGGAGCCTGCGGCTTAATTTTACTCAACACGGGGAAACTTACCAGTTCCCGACATAGTAAGGATCGACAGGCCGAGAGCTCTTTCTTGATTCTATAAGTGGTGG
>CM076140.1:35995000-36000000 GCA_038025085.1 Tetragonia tetragonoides
ATGATGCAACACCAAGACCCATGCGTTGCAGCACCATGACCCATGCGTTGCATCACGATACAACACCATACACCACCATGACCCATTTGTTGCAGCACGATGCAACACCATGCATCGCCATGACCCATGCGTTGCAGCACCATGCAGCACCATCACCCTTGCGTTGCAGCACGATGCAACACCATGACCCTTGTGTTGCAGCACCATGACCCATGCGTTGCAGCACCGTGACCCATGCATTGCAGAACGATGCAACACCATGACCCATGCGTTGCAGCACGATGCAACACCATGACCCATGCGTTGCAGCACGATGCAACACCATGACCCATGCGTGGCCGCACGATGCAACACCATGACCTATGCGTTGCAGCACGATGCAACACCATGCAGCACCATGACCCATGCGTTGCAGAACGATGCAACACCACGACCGGGCCCCGTGAGCAACCATGCCCCGGGAATGCTCTAGGGGACCTGTTTTGGGCCTCCGGGCGCAATGTTTTCGACGTTAATATTTTTGCCCCATATCGCACAGGAGACGCCTAGGGGACATGGGAGGCCCCTAGGGTCGGTTATTGGGTCTCTGATAGGCCTGTAAGGGCGATTTTACATGATGCTAATGTTTTTTTTTTTGTGAAAGTTAGTAATTGCATTAAAGCTAGGAAATAACTCATTACAACCTAGAGGCATTAAAGGGAAGCGCGCCACCTACTATGTAGGGTACGTACTCACAACTCTAACCCTGCTCTACATTACACAAAACCCTCAACAAACCCAAAGAATAGCACCTAACACACCCTATGAACATTACAAAAGCACTTAAACACACCCTATGAAATAGCAACAACAAGCATCATCACCTATTATAGCCTAAAAAAACTTCTTTGCAACAAATTTAAATTCTATAATTACTGATTCTAACCCTGCACATATACCAGGTCCCCCTAACTAATCTTCTGTAGGAATTCTCTTTCAGCTCTTGTCATCTTCCTCGTTTTGCAGCCAGCAAGTTTTGTTGTCATAGCAAACTTGACCTGTTGCAAGATGCAATATTTAGGTAGCAGACCCTGCCTAAAACATGCTTCATTTCTAGCTTTCCATATCCAATAAGTCAATGCTCGGTCATGAGTGTCGCGGACATGCACCAGCGACTAGTCAACTAGGTTGCGACAAGGTGTTATGTCCGGTCACAGGTGTCGGGCTCTGGAATGCCCGGACAAAGTGTAGAATTCGTCGGACAAGGAGGAGCGCGGGACTTCCTTAGGGAATGAGAAGGTCCATGGTGGAGTCGGATGATGAGAAACAAGGGTTGAGTTCCATCGGAGATTGAGTATGAAAGTTATGCAACTTTGATGGTCGCTCCTGTCACTTGGGCTGAACCATATAAGACTCTTTAGGGGGTAGTAGGTGTTTGAGCTCTTCACCTACCCTGGGTGCATGGATGGTTGGCAAACATCATGACACTAAAGTGAGCTTCCCCGGAAGGGGGCAGGCTTGATGGTAGGTCAAAGGACAGCGTTGAGTCTCTTCGGGATAGAATACCCCGCAGACATTACCGAGTAGCCGACGGGCTCGGTAGTGTTCATCATGTGCCGAGAGGAGGTTCGTTATTTTGAGATGGTTGCGGGAAGCTTTATCCCTGAACCCTATCAATGGGATAAGATCCTCCATGAGGGATTTTGGGAAGCCCGGTCAACAAGGGGCCGTGTTGCATTAGCGGTGCTCTTGGGTTCCGGGACATCGGTACCACGGGATGGGCGACCCCGTGGGGACTTGTGGGACTTAAGGGGATACTTCCTAGTATTCCTATGAAGGGAAGGATGTCCCAGGAAGGTTGCCTGCCCGGTGAATGGGACACTACTCGACGAGGCATCGATGACCGAGACATGGACAGTGATCCTTAAACGCAAGGTGCGCATTCATAGGTCCGCCTCCTATGAACTCAACGGGAGTGAACATGACCCCCGGTTGCTTAAAGGATCAGGAACTACTCGGAAGGAGCTTGAGTTCTCGGGATGAGGATAGTTGCCCGGACGATCGAGACGCGCGCTCCGGACTTGACACGTCTGAGAATACTTTGGGACTTGACAACTCCCAGGCCACGATGAGGCGAACAATGATCATGACCGATGAACGGAAGGACCACTCGATAGGAAGCCTCGAAGACGGATGGCGTTTGAGGTCCGCGTCCCAAAGGAGCTTGCCATTGAGATCGGTGTCGGACAATAGTGAACAACGTTGTCCGTACAAAGGATGTGATGTGTTGAGGTCAGAAACAGAATGTTCGGTCGGGCTAGGGTGAGGACCAAGAGTGTTGGTACTAGTACGCGACAAGAGTCTGGAGTATGGGTCAACCATGATGCGGGATATCCGAGATGACCGGTTGGGCGAGTGTCGGGCTAAGTAGCCGACACCGGGAAGCGACTAGTATCTCGAGAAAGGAACAACAGGGAAGCGAGCAAGCCTCAATAGGATGGCTTGAGTTGCGAAGGGCTCAAGGTGAGTAGGAATGGACAGAACCTCACGTGAAGGCTATCGATTCTTGACGTCGTACGGTCATTCCGCAACGAAAAATTTAGGACCGTAACAGTTGGTATCAGAGCTTTGGCTTTCTTTCACCATGACAACGTGTTGGTTAACGACAAAGTGCATGAAGCTTCTCAGTGGTTTTCGAGCTCATGTGAGTTGCTTTGATGCGGATAGGTTACCGATAACCTTGTTGTTTTCCATCAGGCCAACTTGGGTTCATTGGGACATTGTGGACTCCCCGATCCACAATGTTGGAGCTAGCGGAGGCAACTTCGGAGACGGATTTTGCAAGGGTTGAATCAGGGTCTGTGGTAGACAAGGATAAACTATGGCAAGTTGCAGTTGAAGAGTTGTGTTGGGTTGTTCAGTGCCATCGTACTTGATGAATGAAGATCAAACTGGTGACATTGGCAACAAAATGATGGTCTGTGGGACAAGTTACTTGAAGATTGAACATGTGCTATGTGGGTTTCGTTGTGCCGACATGGGTGTTGGGCGGTTGACGATCCTTTTCCCTACGAGAAGCCGTATTAGAACCACGATAGTACAAGATCAAGATGATCAATTGTCTAGAAGCGCCATGAAGAGTCCTTCAGAGAGCCACCTAAAAGCGGTGTGCTAGTAAAACCCTTCCAAGGAAGTTCACCTTACGAGGTGCTGTGAGCGGAAGTGGACGATGCAGAAGTCGTCGTTGGTTGTCCTAGGAGGGCCTTGTTAGTCTGGGTCCGAGATGTAAGCGTTCATGGGAAGTGGGGTTTTGAGAGGACTCTAGTGAACTAATGGATGTTGTTTTCGGATTGTTCGAGAGCTTAGGTGGAGGTGGGCCCCACTGCCGCAGTGGTCGCATGATGTCGAGACTGAGGCAAGCACACTGAGGAAGCATGTTCGGTGAGCGAGTTCGGTAAGCGTCCGTGGGAGACACTATAGCAACAGACAGCTATTCGGACGAGCAAAGGGAGATATTGCAACCGATACCGGACCTTTGTGTGGACTTGTGAAACATCACTCCGAAAGGAGGTGATCCGGGGCATGATGACCCCGTGCCGAGACCTTTAATGGAGATAAATCAGCAGTGCGGACGACAGTCAGAGGTGTGGTCCTCGAAGCGTGTCAATCGAGAAGGGCGATGTTGTAGTGTGAGTGCAGTGATTTTGACCTTGCAGAACTCAGCGCAAGAGTCTGAATCTCATTTCCAGAGGTGATCCGAAGGGAATACATTGCGAGAGTAAGGGTGATGACTGGGTCATAGAAGGGTGCTCGAAGACATGCACTCGTTGTCGTGCTCTGTAGGTGTGTTGTGGAAATCGAGCTCAGTGGCACTCGTTAAAGTACACTGGTGCTGCAATGTGGAGTTGTGCTTGGAAGACGGGGTGTGTCTCTGCACTTTTGCAGATGGACTAGCGTTGCTTATGAGAGCAAGCTTTATGGGAAGTTAGTTGGTTGCTTGTGGGAGCTACCGTTCGCAGTAGTGTACACAGATCAGCGTCTGAAGAGATGTTACTTGGGCTCAATGGAGCCAGCTCGAATTTGGAGCCTGTCTTGTCCGGTGACCCTGAAAGATTGGGTGTACTTGGACGTTCCGCGGCCCATAAAGAGGGGGCGCACGAGGTGGTTCGTTGTTGTTTGGTGACCCTGAAAGATTGGGTGCATCGAGACGTTCCGTGACCCATGAAAAAGGACGTCGACGGCTTAAGTAGGGGAGAGTGTCGTGGTCCGCACCTCGACATCTCGGTAGCAGCATCACGGACACTCAGTGCTCGGTCATGAGTGTCGCGGACATGCACCAGCGACTAGTCAGCTAGGTTGTGACTAGGTGTTATGTCCGGTCACAGGTGTCAGGCTCTGGAATGCCCGGACAAAGTGTGGAATTTGTCGGACAAGGATGAGCGCGGGACATCCTTGGGGGATGAGAAGGTCCACGGTGGAGTCGGATGATGAGAAACAAGGGTTGAGTTCCATCGGAGATTGAGTATGAAAGTTATGCAACTTTGATGGCCACTCCTGTCACTTGGGCTGAACCATATAAGACTCTTTAGGGGGTAGTAGGTGTTTGAGCTCTCCACCTCCTCTGGGTGCATGGATGGTTGACAAACATGATGACACTTAAGTGAGCTTCCCTGGAAGGGGGCCGGCTTGATGGAATGTCAAAGGACAACGTTGAGTCTCTTCGGGATAGAACACCCCGCAGACATTACCGAGTAGCCGGCGGGCTCGGTAGTGTGCATCATGTGCCGAGAGGAGGTTCGTTATTTTGAGATCGCTGCAAGACGCTTTATCCGTGACCCCTATCAATAGGTTAAGATCCTCCATGAGGGCTTTCGGGAAGCCCGGTCAACGAGGGGTCGTGTTGCATTAGCGGTGCTCTTGGGTTCCGGGACATCGGTACCACCGGATGGGCGACCCAGTGGGGACTTGTGGGACTTAAAGGGATACTTCCTAATATTCCTATGAAGGAAAGGATGTCCCGG
>CM076140.1:36005000-36022500 GCA_038025085.1 Tetragonia tetragonoides
CCCCTAGCGGCGTGCGTGCGCAGCGCGATACGTGAGTTTTAATCCACCAATCGCCGCGGCTGCTCGTCGCCGTGGGCTCCCTATTTAGGCTAGCCGTGCCTGGTGAGGCACGGGAGGCCATCCTCCTTCCCCTCCAACGCGAGGTGGGTGGGGGAGACGCGATGCATGACGCCCATGCAAACGTGCCCTCGGCCTGACGGCTTTGGGCACAACTTGCGTTCAAAGACTCGATGGTTCACGGGATTCTTCAATTCACACAAAGTATCGCTTTTTGCTACATTATTCATCGATGCGAGAGCCGAGATATCCTTTGCCAAGAGTCATTTTGTAAGTATGTACAGGTACCGGACGCGGGCGAACCGGACGCGGGAGGGCACTCTATGTGTTCATGTTCCTTGGCGCTTTCCGCGCCGGGGTTCGTTGTTCCGCCGGGCGGCACCCACGAGGAGCGCCCCCGACTAGGGAAGAGGTTGTTAGCCCATGGGCCTTCAGCGCACCTCCCCAGAGTCACAAACGTGTTGACGGGTCGTTCTGCTAGGCAGGTTTCGACAATGATCCTTCCGCATGTTCACCTATGGAAACCTTGTTACGACTTCTCCTTCCTCTAAACGATAAGGTTCAATGGACTTCTCGCGACGTCGCCGGCGGCGAACCGCCCACGTCGCCGCAATCCGAACATTTCACCCGACCATTCAATCGGTAGGAGCGACGGGCGGTTGTAAGGAACCGGGTTTTCTACGGCCACTGAGTGCGTCCTTATAGAAAATTTGTAAGCTGGGGGTTTAGATAAGTTGAAGGGACCATCGAGTTAGAAAAGCTTTTGTAATGACTTGAATTGAATAAAAACCATGAAAGAGGTCACAAATCTGCTATCGGCGTTTTATCGAAGGGACAATCCGAAGGGACAACCCGAAGGGACAACCCAATAGCGCGATAAGTGAACTGATCATGTTTTTAAAAAGACTCCCGCTCATATAGAACATATGAGTACCCAAGAATAAAGGGTTCGTGGGCGAAGGTACGAGTGGGAAGGTGTTAGGCACCCAAATCGCCCGTTTATGACGGCCTCTACTAACTCAAGTTTGCTTAATAATTTAAAGACATAATTATTCCCATGCAAAATCGGATTAAAAACCTAGACTTAGACTATTAATTGGTGCATCACAAGCATCACAACATTTATTTTTAACCCTTATTTAGATATGCATTTGATTTGACAAGTTGGGCAGCACGACTTCTTATACAGACAGTATTTAGGAAGCGATAAAAATATTATTCTAGCATGATAACTACATTATGACTACTGAAAAATAAACAATTAGGCAAATAATTACATTTGAGCCCTCAGGAATTTGTACCCAAACTGTAGGCTATATTTGACAATTGAATAGTAAAAATAGATCTCAAGTAAATAAAGAGGGGGAAGCTCGGTGTCAATACTCCCCAGAATAGAATAGAATTGTTTATGGAAGAAAGAGGGAGAAGCTCAGAGTCAATACTACTGAGAATGGAGGGTGTCAACTGTAGGCTGTGTGTTTTGAACTGAGGGTGGAGGGTTGTATTTATAGGCGCAGGAAGTAGAGTTGGACGGCTGAAAAGGAAATTCAGCTAGCGCCGCGAGCGGCCCGGGCCAGGGCCACTGGCGGCTGTCAGCTTGCCAACTGGATGTTTGCCAGGGCATATATCACTTGTTTCAGCTCCAACTTTGATGATTCAAGATGCGTTGGAAATCTTATTGGGTCTAGTTTCAAATGGCTTTGGTTTCAGACCCAAAAGTTTTGTGGATCTCGAGATATACCTGAAAGCATAAGGAGAGGTCAGTTTTAGTATATGCATCAATGTTGTGCTCGTAATTCCTTTGTTGGGAATGTGGTGTGCGCTCATGATATGTCATTGGAAAGGTATTTGAATAAGGAATCCATAACTATAAAGCTCACAAATTAATTCAACCAAATGAACTCCCAAATGGGGCTGGAAACACGATCCACAGTATTCGGCTACATCTGTTTTGACCCTTTACTTTGTTTGGCCATAACTCTTAGGTGCGGAATCGTACTTGAACACGGAAGGAGGCAATGGGAAGCACTTGAAAGGGGATTTTAAATGAGGTTGAAATGAAGGAGTAATCGAGGAAAAATCCGAGACCTTATTTTACCTATCAAACCAAAAATAGCAGTTTAAGTTTATAAATTACTCCTTTCATCATCGGGCTTTTACGAAGAAATCTGAAGGCGCTTTTTTGGGGTCTACAGAAGCCCCCACTTTGATCAAGCTTGAGTAAAAGCGAAGATCAAAGTATTCCGAAGGCGACATGCAGGATGCTGATGTGCACATGGTGTGTGAGAGTGTACAACATGTATGCATATTGAGACAAACCTGAGTTGGGACATGCTCGTAGCGTGCTATGATTTCATCTCTATGAACACAAGAGAAAATAAAGGTTATGGTAGCAGGATAGAACACCGCTCTTAGATGATCTAAACGTCTGTTGGGGACCTGTATTCAGAGTGAATGAAAAAGTTAGTAATACTTTGAGAATGATCAACATAGAGTGCTTCGACAAATAGTGACTAAACACCGCTCAGCGGGTGTCGAGATTCCGTCCCTGTACGAGAAACGAAAAAGTCAACGAGACAGAACGATTAAAATAACGGCTGTAAAATGGAAATTAACACTGGTGAGAGTGAATAGTATAAATGCTTTATCGAGCAAACAGTGACTAAACACCACTCGGCGGATGCCAAGAGTCCGTCCCTGCATAAGAAACGAAAAGGTCGACGAGACAGCGCGATCAAAAGGACGGCTGTAAAATGGTAAAACATATGAACAGTTTAAATGCAATGGTTTAAGCAATCATTGACTGAAACATATGAAAAATAATGGACAGTATAACTACAACAGTTTAAGCAATCATTGACTGACACATAATAAGTAACCTCGCAGAAGGACAGCTTAATCGCAATAGCTTAAGCAATCATTGACTGACCCCAAAATTTTGTGACCTCGCAGAGGGACAGTTTAACCGCAATAGCTTAAGCGACCATTTACTGACCCCAAAATCTGTGATCTCGTAGGAGGACAGTTTAACCGCAATAGCTTAAGCGATCATTGACTGACCCAAAGTTTGTACTATTGAGCTGTTTGGTAAGACCGTTAGACTTTCCAGGCTTTAAAAATAATTCTGGCACTTTGGGCGGTAGGAGTTATCGCAGTGTAGATCCGGGCTTCAGTATCTGAGTCCTGCAAAAATAACCGGGCTAGTTTTACCAGAAAATAGTTGGTATAGTAAAATGGGCCAACTATCGAATTTGAATTTGTTGGCCAGAGAGTCTTGCTCCCGCGCGCTTGGTACTGATATTTGCCGCAAACGAACTGGAATAACTATTTCTGGCTGGAACAAAGTCGGGGGACAGCAGGGGGCCCGCGCGCTGGGCTGTTGTTGGAAGGTTATTTCCATTTTTGGTTGTAGTCGGAAGGTCGCTTCTGGGCTTGATCATGAGTTCCGGGCTTGCCAGTTTCGATGGAGAGCGAGTAAACTCAAACCTGTAGTGGAAATATGCACATAGGGTAAAGATGCAATAGACATGCCTGACTGACCATGACAAGGTGCACAAGACATGACATAGTAATATGCATGGGGCATAGGGGGATTGACATGTAAACACGTAGGGACTCAAGTTACTAAGAAATTATGTACACATGCATGCCTTTTAAGGTGACTCTAGTACTTATGCGAATATGATGTATGCAGACTCTATTGACTCACAGCTCCATGCAGCCTAGCCTAACATGCACGACTCTCCTATAGGGTCTGAAAAGGGTCTTCATATGGGAAAAGTTTTTGTGATCAAGAATTTCATTCCTGTGGTGATCTTGGCAGAGTATGAGACAAGTGGACCAAACTGGGTGCAGCCAAGGAAGAATCAACCCCGGTTGGATGTGTGATTCTTGATGGCTATGACCTACTCGAGGAGCTATGGGTGTTGATGCGGCGGTACAAAATATCCTAACTTATGGTATGGGGACGAAATGGACAACTTTGAACGTAGAGGACTAGCGATCGACTCATTCTGAAAAAGCCCCCAGTTGGGAAGTGTGTGTGCAAGCCTACGAGAAAAGCGATGAGTATGACCTCTAGACGACTGACCAAAGAGCGCTTACATGAGAAAAAATGTTCTAAATCCTCGGAAATTTTCCACAATGAAGGCTTTGTTTTGAATATTTTTTTTGTTTTTTTATTTCGTCATAGGCAACTTGAGTTCGTCATAGAATTGAACAAAGAACAATGATGAGAATCAAAATGCAATCTTTATTGAATCGAAGAAAAGCATTACATGAGAAGTAAACTAGACTCTATGGAAGAATTTAAAAGACAAACTAGACATCATTAAACTAGACTGGACTCAACTAGACTTGCACACTAGGAAACTTTGACTCTATTCAACTTCTCGAGCACAGGCTATTCACAGGGACACGAAGGACAACCCCCTGTAGATACTCGCGTTGTTCACGACTTAAGTGGAATTCTTAAGAAGGTTATCTTCAATTAGGATTCCCACAACATAGAGCCGGTTGTAGGAGTCAATTGCTTAATACTTGAGGGGTTCCTTGTAAGCAGGTTGCAGGTTCTTGAGGAGTTGGCGGATTTGATCAGTTTGCGAAGGTTGCTCAACCAGTTCTGCTATCTTTACCTTCCAACGCCTAAGGAAGGAAGTGAATCCCTCATCTTCTTCTTGTTTGGTGATCTCTAACTCTCGAAGGGTCATAGGTAGAGCAACATTTTCCTTGTAGCATGCAAGGAAGACTGTAGTGAAATCTGACCAGGTGCGGTTGTCCTCCAAATTCAAGGTGTAGAACCAATGATGAGTTGAGGTGTCAAGAGTCTGTCGGAACAAGTGAATGTAGATATTTTTGTCAACTCCTTTTAAACCCATGGCAGTAGTGAAGGCTTTGAGGTGGTCTTGTGGATTATCAGTGCCGGTGAATGTCGGAACCTCAGGCATGGAGAACTTGGCTGGAAGCTGGCCCTTGACTTTGGAATTGACTTTACCAACATTAGCATGGTAGTTGGCAAACAGGCCACTGTTTTCGAGCACATAAATAATCTTAGCTAGCTTGGCATTTGGTCCTTCTTCCTCAGAGTCGGAGTCAGAGAGGATTCTTGCTTCGTCCTCTTTCTTTTCTTCCAAATCTTCAACCTTGAGTCGCACCCTTTCTAACTCGCTCATGAGATCATCAAGCCTCTCGTCGGTGGTTTTAACCATGGTGAAGTTTGGGGGTGTGATCGGTGAGGTAAGGAATGTATTGAGTGGTGGCGGGATTTGTGGTGGTGATGGATTATGGGGTGATGGCCTTCTGGAATGTGGTGGTGTCATGGAGGTAGCTTGTACATGAACCAATCTGCTGGACAATCGAGCCCAACCTTTGTCAACGTAATTCTTCCTCGAGCCCCCAATCCTGAACACAAGTCTCAACTTAGAAAGACGCCAAAGAAAGGACTTGAAAACAAAGGCTCCTGATTTTTAGAAGACCCTCGATAGCTCCTAAGGTGAATGAACCTAAGGACGTCTATATAAACTCGAATGCATGATGATGACAATTCAATGACAGAGCTACGACCACGATATGCAAGATGCATGACGAACTGACCTCGACATGTATAACAATAAATTGATGCAAAATGACCCAAGAAGACTTATAATTGACTCGTCTAGACTTCTAATGCATGAGACGTAGTGAACAAATGGAGACATTGATGAATGCAAGACTTGAACTTTCATACAAATGCAAAACGACGACAACGAAAGCATGACGACTAATTATGAATCCTAGCATGGAGCGTCTAATATGTATAATGTAATGCAATGCAATGCAAAGAAATGAAAATGACAACCTAAACCTAAATGCCCGATTATTTCCCCACATATAAAAGGAAAAATGAAGTCGATGAACGAAAATGAGAAAAGTAGAAAAAGATGGACCATCCTATTTTTATTTTTTTTTCCTAGACTAAAAAAAATGAAAAATGGGATAAATAAAAATAATTAGAAAATTTTGGCATTTTTTTTTTGATTTTCCGAATTTTTTTTTGGCACATTTTTTTTAAAGAAACTTTTTGTTTTTTTTTTTGCCGAATCTGAATTACATAAAAACGAAAAGAGAAAAAAAAGAAACAGAAAAAAAGTGCGAGAGGGGAATTAGAAAGACTGACTCTTTTTTTGCTAAAAGGTCCTAGAAAATATGTTCATAACTTCAACGCTATAAGAAAATATATCATCGGGGAAACGAGTGCTCATTGAATTGAATTCTTGCACTATTTTTGGGTATTAGGAACTAGCTAAAAATAAAAGAAATGACTCCCAGCACGTAAGTACATGTTGGCACATAGTCACGGTATTCGTGCATTCAGACAAGCATAATAACAACGAAGTTTACAGGCAAACATGTGATCAGACGGCCATTACAACGACACATGCACAACAAGCAAGCGAATGCACGAATGTGGATTAGAGGCTTTTGGCTCCTGTGAGGTTACCACGACAAATTACAATTTCCGTTCGGCGGATGGTCGACACATCAATTGTAATTCTTTTTCACCAACAAGGATTGATGAGTCATGGGTGAGGAAGCGTCGATTTCCACGATAGGACAACTGTATATTCCTTTAGATATACGGGTTGTCTACGAGTTGCGACACAAACTTCCTCGAGGGTCGATAAGGGTCAAAAGGTCATGCCAAGGCACATGCAAATGATGCAAAATATGAAACATGTTATTAAACAATTAAGCAAACTTGACTTTCGAGTCTCACCCTCTTAAATAAATCCCTAGTGAAGTTACCATTGTAAGGACCCGGGATTTCTACGGCCACGGAGTGCGTCCTCATAGAAAATTTGTAAGGTAGGGGTTTAGATAAGTTCAAGGGACCATCGAGTTAGAAAAGCTTTTGTAAAGACTTGAATTGAATAAAGAGGTCACAAATCAGCTATCGGCGTTTTATCGAAGGGACAAACCGAAGGGACAATCCTAAGGGACAACCCAATAGCGCGATAAGTGAACTGATCATGTTTTTAGAAAGACTCCCGCTCATATAGAACATATGAGTACCCAAGAATAAAGGGTTCGGGGGCGAAGGTACGGGGTGGGAAGGTGTTAGGCACCCAACTCGCCCTCAGGAATTTGTACCTGAACTGTAGGCTATATTTGAAAATTGAATAGTAAAAATAGATCTCAAGTAAAGAAAGAGGGGGAAGCTCGGTGTCAATACTCCCGAGAATAGAATAGAATTGTTTATGGAAGAAAGAGGGAGTAGCTCAGAGTCAATACTACTGAGAATAGAGGGTGTCAACTTTAGACTGTGTGTTTTGAACTGAGGGTAGAGGGTTGTATTTATAGGTGCAGGAAGTAGGGTTGGACGGCTGAAAATGAGCCGAAAATTGAATTGGGCTTGAAAAATGAGTCGGGCAAGAAGCAAAGTCAACGCCGCTGACGGTTGTCAGCTTGCCATCTGGATATTTGCCAGGACATATCTCACTCGTTTGGGCTCCAAATTTGATGATTCAAGATGCGTTGGAAATCTTATTGGGTCTAGTTTCAAATGGATTTGGTTTCAGTCCAAATGTTTTGTGTATCTTAATATATTCCTGAAAGAGTAAGGAGAGCTCAGTTTTAGAGTACGCATCAATGTTGGGCTCGTAACTCCTTGGTTGGGAATGTGGTCTGGGCTCATGATATGTCATTGGAAAGTTATTTGAATAAGGAATCCAAATATATAAGGGTCACAAATTAATTCAACCAAACAAACTCCCAAATGAGGCTGGAAACACGATCTACAGTATTCGGCTACATCTGTTTTGACCCTTAACTTTGTTTGGCCATAACTTTTCGGTGCGGAATCGTACTTGGACACGGAAGGAAGCGATGGAATGCTCTTGAAAGGGGATTTTAAATGAAGTCGAAATGAAGGAGTGATCGAGGAAAAACTTGAGACCTTATCTTACCTATCAAAGCAAAAATAGCAGTTCAAGTTTATAAATTACTCCTTTCATCATCAGGCTTTTGCGGAGAAATCTGAAGGGGCTTTTTTGGCGTCTACAGCGGTGTGTACAAAGGGCAGGGACATAGTCAACGCGAGCTGATGACTCGCGCTTACTAGGAATTCCTCGTTGAAGACCAACAATTGCAATGATCTATCCCCAGCACGATGAAATTTCAAAGATTACCCGGCCTTGTCGGCCAAGGTTATAGACTCGTTGAACACATTAGTGTAGCGGGCGTGCGGCCCAGAACATCTAAGGGCATCACAGACCTGTTATTGCCTCAAACTTCCGTGGCCTGGAAGGCAATAGTCCCTCTAAGAAGCTAGTTGCGAAGGTATGACTCCGCATAGCTAGTTAGCAGGCTGAAGTCTCGTTCGTTAACGGAATTAACAAGACAAATCGCTCCACCAACTAAGAACGACCATGCACCACCACCCATAGAATCAAGAAAGAGCTCTCAGTCTTTCAATCCTTACTATGTCTGGACCTGGTAAGTTTTCCCATGTTGAGTCAAATTAAGTCGCAGGGTCCACTCCTGGGGGTGCCCTTCTGAATGATTTATGTCCTGCCAGTCAAGGTGCAAAATTCGGGATTAAATTAAAGAGATAGTTAACTCATCGATTTAGTAGGTCGTAACGTTTAGCTAGATACCGCTTAAGTAGATGCGATGGGCCTCATGGGTCACACGCTTAAGTAATCGATGGATCAATAATTAATTAATGGACCTAGGAGTCGCATTAGTTAATTAGTAAGAGAGAACGGTACTGGGCCTACTTTGGGCTATCCCACTACATGTGAACTCTACAGTTTAATTAGAAGAGAAGGAGGATGTAACTAGGTTACAAGTTTCAACTGATAGCCTCCTTCTCTCATTTTCTCTCTCTAAACAACCAAACACCTCCATAGCCCAAGGAACGGTTCCATGTGCTCGTTCTAGCTAACGAACGTGTTTGGATTGATCTATCGATTGCTGTGTGGACTACGGTAGAGGGATTACACTTGGAATCCTAATTCGCACATATCGATATTTAATCGATCAACGAGGCACGCATCAAGAGGTATATATATGTGTATTTAATGGCCCATTAAGTTTCCTGTTTGTAGTTGTCTTCCGCTTATACTATTAGCTCATTACAACTAGATCCTACTATTATTTCAGAGCCTTTTTAATGGGTTAATTAGATCACTATAAATCAGCCCCGAAAGCAAAATAATAGCAACCATAAATTTCGTTTTGGTTGATTACGGAATGTTTATATCATTGGTTTTTAGCAGTGTTACTTTTTGCGATGGGATCGTAAATTTCGTCTTTCGGTGTTCTTGGTTTTTGTTCCCAGTTCAATTGGATTTCAATTTTAGTCCCATGTTTAGTGTAGTGTTTTTGAGGCTGGCATTAAATAGTAAAAAGGGTCATGATTGGATCATGATGTTGCTTACCATATTGTCTCTCTTGTTTACCGTGAGTCCTTTGTTAAGTTAGTTCATTTATTAGTTAAGTAAAGTTAAGTGTGAGTCTTTGGAAGACAATATTTAACCTTTTATGCTCACTTTAGCAGAAGTGTTGATCAAATTATAGAATTAATTATACTGCTTAGTTGACCTTAGTTGTTTTGCACGGTTATAACCCTAAGCAAATTAAACAACCTGTTCACTGAGTTGTTTTTGTCATAATTAACATTTTGTTGCAAGCAAAGTTTTTCTTGTCATGTGCCTATAAATTGTTTACGGTTCATGGACATTGCTATTTTGTGCCCTAAATACAACTGGATCCATTAGCATATTATTTTATTTATTTCAAATATTAGATACATGATTTATTTGTTTATTATATGGCTTTTGAATATATTTTATATTCTATGGGTCACCCATCTTATGGGTGAATGAATGTATGATCTAGTATGGCCCAAAATACGGTCTGCGTACCGTTTGTATTTTTGTAACCTAAATACGGTATGTAAAACCGTCGTATTTATGTAATTTATTTTATTGCAGTAGCTTTAAGTTTAAACTTCTAAGTACAGTTACAAAATGTAAAGCTTGAAGAGCGAAGCCTTAGAGGAGATCGCATTTTTAGTGGGAGATTTTGAAGATTAGATCTTTATTTTATTTTAGGGGCCATATTAGGATCATTTATTTATTTCTTTAATTATTGCTTAAATTAGATTTATTGCTTTAATTATTGCATGCCTGATTTATTATATTGTTTTAATATAACTATTAGTTTACATATATTAAAACAATTTATTAAATCTCGTCCCAAGGAAATATTGAGTTTATGCCCTCCCAAATAAAGTTCACCCATTACACTTTCAATCATTCAAAATGGGCATCGCCAAAGCGTGACATTATTTTAATCTTGAGTTAATGCGGGCAACTCTAAGAAGAGATTTACAAGACTATTTTGGTTCCCTCAAAGATATGAGTAAGGAGTCCTTACATATCGGGGCAAAGGGATAATCATATTAGATATGCCTATCAACAAAGAGTTATGTTGGACATAATTGGCAAAGATTGCTTACCTATTTTGACTAGTGTGGTTGACAAGCCAAAGCTTGGTCACATTAGGGTAAAATGAGGATCTTGAAATTATTTTATTCATAGGGGCACCTTAGAGGATGAATAAAATATTAAATATCTTATCTATTTTGGAATTTGATTAAGTTATTTATTGATAAATGTACTAAAGTTTTGCATATTGTTTCTGTTTTGTAGCAATGGCCAATGAAAACAAGTCAACTTTTTACCAAAAGTCGATACTAGACAGCGAACCTTTGGTTGGACCAAGTAATTACCTGGAGAGCCATCGCAACCTGAGAATAGTTCTCAGGAATGATAAGAAGGAATGCGTCTCGGAGACGTCTATAGGGAATAGAAATGAATTGGGAATTCATGATCGGACAGACCCACCATGAGAGTTCTTTAAGAACGAGTAGTGATATTAGACTCTCATAAAACTATCTTGAAGCATTTCTCAAACCTGAGTGGTTTGAAAATAACGACATGAGGATTGGTGATCTGTGATTACTTCTAACGCCTGCGTTAGAGGAGGCAATAATGGATACATCCAGATTATTGAAAATCAAGTTGAAATTCATGGCCGTGCTCAAATGGATTATTGGATAATCATTTGTCTTAGCAATCCAATTCGGGATCAAGAAAAGATATGAACATTGTAAGGATGACTAGGCTTCTTATCTTACGTTCACATCAAGACAGTAAATGACAAAGGAATGGATTTGCACACTTGTCTTAAGGACAAGTGGGAGATTGAAGGACTTATGTTCTGTCAGTCAAGGTGTAAAATTTGGGATTAAATTAAAGAGATAGTTAACTCATCGACTTAGTAGGTCGTAACGTTTAGTTAGAGATCGCTTACGATAATTGGACCGATATTAGTCATCCGAGTACTACATGCGATGGGCCTAACGGGTCACACGCTTAAGTAATCGATGGATCAATAATTAATTAATGGACCTAGGAGTCGCATTAGTTAATTAGTAAGAGAGAACGATAAGTGGGCCTACCTAGGATTAGCCCACTACATGTGAACTCCACAGTTTTAATAGAAGAGAAGGAGGATGTAACTAGGTTACAGGTTTCAACTGATAGCCTCATTCTCTCATTTTCTCTCTCTAAACAACCAAGCACCTCCATAGCCCAAGGAATGGTTCCTTGTGCTCATTCTAGCAAACGAACATGTATGGATTGATAATATCGATTGGTGCGTGGACTACGGTAGAGGGATTACAATTGCAATCCTATATTCGCATCCATCGATATTTAATCGATCAACGAGGCACACATCAAGAGGTATATTAATGTGTATTTAATGACCCATTAAGTTTCCTGCTTCTAATTGTCTTCCGCATATTTAATTAGATCATTGGAACTAGATCCTACAGTGGTATTAGAGCCATGTTAATGGGTTAATTAGATCAATATCATATACATCATTGCTCGAAAATATTAGCGTTTATATATGGCTAGGTCGTTTTGGTGCTTTTGGTTGGGCTGGTAATGATTAGATTATTACCGTATTTTTATTTTATGTGTGAGATGTTGGAGATATTTCATGGGTATAAAGTGTTTTGTGTCGGCTGATGGGAAGTAGGGCATGATTAGATCAGTAGGTCTTGATTAGATAAATCAGTAAGTTCTCTAACTTTCATATGTATGTTGGGTCATGATTGTATTACTCATTTTATTTGGCAATAGCATGATGTGTTTTTGTGCCAGAAGTATTTAATGCATTCTTGAATAAAGAACAAAGTATGTATGAGTACATTTGGTCATATTTTATTGAGTACGGAGAGATGCCGAATTCGCTTCGCCTACTGCCCTTTTGTTCTCAGCTTTGTCGATTGGTTATATTGCTCAAATATGCATATTGATTAAATGTTTTATTTTGGTTAAATTTCAGTTTTAAAGTTATTAGATAACTTGTTCAAATCTGAGAATTTTATCAAGCATTGAATCTTATATGAACTGCGTGTTATAGAGTAATAGGAGTAATGTAATGTTTTGGAAACATGGAAAGACCTATTAGCATATAATTTTATTTTATTTCAATTATTGGATAATTGAATTACTTGTTAATTATATGGCTTTGGATATATTTTATGGGTCACCCATCTTATAGGTGAATGAATGTATGATCTAGTATGGCCCAAAATACGATATGCGCACCGTTTGTATTTTTGTAACCTAAATACGGTATGTAAAACCGTCGTATTTATGTAATTTATTTTATTGCATTAGCTTTAAGTTTAAATTTCTAAGTACAGTTAAAAAATGTAAAGCTTGAAGAACGGAGCCTTGGAGGAGTTGCGATTCAAGTGGGAGATTTGGAAGATTAGATCTTTATTTTATTTTAGGGGCCATACTAGGATCATTTATTTACTGCTTTAACTATTGCTTAAATTAGATTTATTGCTTTAATTATCGCATGCCTGATTTTTTATATTGTTTTAGTATAACTATTAGTTTCACATATATTAAAACAATTTATTAAATCTCGTCCCAAGGAAATATTGAGTTTATGCCCTCCCAAATAAGGTTCACCCATTACACTTTCGATCATTTATAATGGGCATCGCCAAAGCGTGATATTATTTTAATATTGAGTTAATGCGGGTAAGTCTAAGAAGAGATTTACAAGACTATTTTGGTTCCCTCAAAGATATGAGTATGGAGTCCTTACATATCGGGGCAAAGGGATAGCCACATTAGATATGCCTATCAACCGAGAGTTATGTTGGACATAATTAGCAAGGATTGTTTACCTATTTTGACTAGTGTGGTTGACAAGTCAAAGCTTGGTCACATTAGAGTAAAATGAGGATCTTGGAATTATTTTATTCATAGGGGCACCTTAGAGGATGAATAAAATATTAAATAGCTTATCTATTTTGGAAATTGATTAAGTTATTTATTGATAAATGTAGTAAATTTTTGCATATTGTTTCTGTTTTGTAGCAATGGCCAATGAAAACAAGTCAACTTTTTACCAAAAGTTGATACTAGACAGCGAATGTTTGGTTGGACCAAACAATTGCCTGGAGAGTCATCGCAACCTGAGAATAGTTCTCAGGCATGATAAGAAGGAATGCATCTCGGAGACGTCTATTCCACGACTTCCCGAAAAGCAACTGCTTATTGTCGGGAGGGGAAAGAAAGGGACCACTTCAAAGGGCAACCTGTTGAAAGGTAAGGGTGGTGTGACCAAGCCTAAGCCTAAGCAACGATTGGCCGTTAAGAAGTCGCCCATAGCTGCGGATAATCAGTGCTTCTATTGCCAACAGAAGGGGTACTGGAAGAAGAACTGCCCAAAGCTAAAGGAAGACTTGAAGTATGGAATGGTTTCCATGACTTCAAGTGTTTTCGTTATTGAAATCAATCTAGCTACAACTACTTCTTATTGGATATTGGATACCGGTTGTGGTACTCACATTTGTTCAAATGTGGAGGGACTAAAACAACCTCGGAAGGTAGTTAGAGATAAGGTGAACCTACGAGTTGCAAATGGGGCCATGGTGGCTGCTTTGACTGTAGGAACTTATGTTTTGTCGTTGCCCTCGAGCCTTGAACTAGAACTTAATAATTGTTATTATGTCCCTAGGGTAAACAAAAACATCATTTCTCCTTCTATATTGGATATGGAAGGTTTTGATATGCGTATTAAGAATGGTTCTTATACGGTTTCAAAAGATGATGTAGTTTATTTTAGCTCTCGTTTGCATAATGGGCTTTATTTGCTAAATTTTGACAAACATATACTCACCATCAATAACAAAAAGACTAGAACTAATGATTCTAACCCCACATATCTATGCATTGTCGATTAGGCCATATAAATGTGAACGCATTCAAAAACTTCTTAAAGAAGGGATTCAGGACTCATTTGACTTGGAGTCATTTGATACATGCAAATCATGTTTACTTGGTAAAATAACAAAGTCACCCTTTCTAGGAAAGGGAGAGCGAGTCAGTGAGCTATTGGGCCTAATACACTCAGATGTATGTGGAATAATGAGTTTGACTACAAGAGGTGGGTTTAGCTACTTCTTTACATTAACTGTTTATTTGAGTAGATATGGATATGTTTACTTAATGAAACATAAATCTAAATCTTTTGAAAAATTCAAAGAGTTTCGGAATGAGGTTGAAAATCAGCTAGGCAAGAAAATCAAAGCTCTTCGATCGGATCGAGGAGGCGAATATATGAGCCTAGAGTTCGATGAACATCTAAAGGGTTGTGGAGTACTTTCACAACTAACTCCGTCCGGAACACCACAATCGAACAGTGTGTCTGAATGGAGGAATCGAACCTTATTAGATATGGTTAGATCAATGATGGGTCACGCCAATCTTCCTATTTCTTTCAGGAGATATGCTCTCGAGACGGCAGCTTTCACACTAAACAAGACCCCGTCAAAAGCCGTTGAAAAGACACCACATGAACTGTGGAAGGGACGGATTCCCAAGTTGTCTTTTCTCAAGGTTTGGGGGTGTGAAGCTTTTGCAAAGAGGTTACTCGAGGATAAACTTGCACCCAAATCAGACAAAGTTTTCTTTGTGGGTTATCCAAAGGAAACGAAGGTTTATTATTTCTACAATCGAACTGAGAAAAAGGTATTTGTTGCTCCGAAAGGTGTCTTTTTGGAGAAGGAATTCCTTTCCAAAGAGACAAGTGTGAGTAAAGTCCATCTCGAAGAAATTCAAGATGAACAACAATTGGAGATGGATAGGGATTTGGAATCCATCCATAATGTTTTGGAAACAGCTCCAAAGGATGTGGATAGGGATTTAGAATCCATCTAAGATATTTTGGAAATGTTTCCAGATTCAACTCTAGAGGCAACTCAAGAGGTAGAACCTGAATCCACCATTCGAAGGTCTAATAGAGTCAGGTTTCCAAAGAATAGATATATTTCAATCTATATGACGGAAAACCGTGACATTTTCCTTGTTGAAAGTGAAGAACCCACCACTTACAAGGAAACAATGACGAGTTCAAATTCCAGCAAATGGTAAGAAGCCATGAAATCTGAAATGGATTCCATGTCCGAGAATCAAGTCTGGGACTTGGTCGATTCGCCGGATGGAGCTAGGCCCATCGGGTGCAAATGGATCTTTAAGATCAAGACAGACAAGGATGGAAACTTTCTAGTTTTCAAAGCTAGACTTGTGGCAAAAGGTTACATGAAAATTCAATGAATTGACTTTGATGAAACTTTCTCACCAGTTGCCATACTTAAATCCATTAGGATACTCCTAGCAATTGCAGGTCAGTATATGAGATCTAGCAAATGGATTTTAAAACCGCTTTCTTGAACGGGGTTCTCGAAGAGGATGTGTATATGACACAACCTGAGGGTTTTGTCGATCCTAAGAACGCTGGGAAGGTTTGCAAGCTAAAAAGATCCATTTATGGGTTGAAGCAAGCATCCCGGAGCTGGAATCTGTGTTTTGATGAAGCCATAACTAGGTTTGGTTTTATCAAAAAACACAGAAGAACCTTGTGTATACAAGAAGTTCAGTGGGATTAAAATTGTCTTCTTGGTCCTGTACGTTGACGACATACTGATCATTGGAAACGACATTCCATTGGTGGAGTATGTAAAGACTTGGCTTGGAAGTGTTTTCGAAAAGTTGTGAAAGGTTACACTTATGCCTCCTTCCAGACCGATAGAGATGGTTCTCAATCCCAATCAGGATTTGTCTTCTGTCTCAATGGAGGAGCCGTGACCTGGAAGAGTGCTAAGCAAAGCACTGTGGCAGATTCTACAACGAAAGTAGAGTACATCGAAGCCTTGGAAGCTGCGAAGGAGGCTGTTTGGATACGCAAAGTTCATGGCTGAGCTTGGCATTGTGCCTACGACGGCTGAACCGTTTGCTCTTTATTGTGATAATAATGGAGTCATAGCCCAAGCCAAGGAGCCAAGGTCACACCAAACGTCTAAACATGTACATCGCAAATATCACATTATTAGACAATGGGTCAAGGATGGTGATATTAGCATATGCAAGGTTCATAAAGATGAGAATGTTGCTGATCCGTTGACTAAACCGCTTGACCAGGTCAAGCATGGGAGTCACACAACTTCGATATGCATTAAGCGCTTCGGAGATGATTAGCTTCATTGTTTTAGATAATGAAATGGTGTTCATGATTAAAACATGGTTTTGTACATTTATCACAATGAGTTTTGGTCCTATTCAATTTTCTGTATGATTTTGAATATTAATCAAAAATAACATAACACAATCCAAATAGGTTATCAAGACGATGTCTTGGATAATGAAACCCTATCGAGTGAACTGGATTTTGTGGTTTTTTGTCCCTAATCTAGGTGTTAGAATTAGATTCTAATAACCAGTGATGATTAGATTGCAAGATGATCTCAGTGCCTGTTTCATGGGCTGGAGACATGGGATGTCAAGGACCATTTGCATAGATATGAATTGGGAATTCATGATCAGACAAACCCACGATGAGAGTTCTTTAAGAACGAGTAGTCATATTAGACTCTCATAAAACTATCTTGAACCATTTCTCAAACCTGAGTGGTTATTATGAATAACAACATGAGGATCGGTGATCTGTGATTACTCCTAACGCCTGCGTAACAGGAGGCAATAACGGATACATCCGGATTATTGAAAATCATGTTGAAATTCATGAATGCACAAGACAGGAATTGTCCTCCCTACGGGGATCGTTGTCTTATGGGCCTCTTGTAGAATTGGGATTGTGAAATGCATGGCCGTGCTCAAATGGATTATTCGATAATCATTTGTCTTAACAATTTAATTCGGGATCAAGAAAAGATATGAACATTGTAAGGATGACTAGACTTCATACCTTACGTTCACATCAAGACACTTAGTGACAAGGGAATGGATTTGCACACTTGTCCTAAGGACAAGTGGGAGATTGAATGATTTATGTCCTGTCAGTC
>CM076140.1:36627500-36780000 GCA_038025085.1 Tetragonia tetragonoides
GATTAATATTTGACCAATAATGATTCTTTCATATTTCAGATTGCAGGCGATAAATAGAAAGTCCTTACCCATCCTAACAGACACTCCCAATAATATTAACACCAAGGTTGCACGGAAACGGAAACGCAAAACCGGAAACGTCGATTCTCAAAATGTCGGAAACGCGGAAACGTCCCCACAAAAAATATTTTAAAAAAATAATATTAAAAAAAACAGAAAATAATTATTCCATCACTTAATTAACATGACAAATCAAGTGTTCTTTTAATGAAACGAAAACAAATACATAGGGTTGGAGAAAAAAGAGTGAGAATGTCGGAAAGAGACAAGGAAATTAGGGTTCAGAGAAGAAGAAAGTATTTTTTGTGTCCGAAACGTTTCTTTTTTCGCGTTTCGAGCGCGTTTTTTATATTTTATGCGTTTCGAGCGCGTTTCTTTTTCTGCATCTCGTTTCTTTTGCGTTTCTTTTTTCTTCAACGTTTCGAATACGTTTCGGAGCGCTCCAGAACGTTTCCGTGCTTCATTGATTAACACTATGCCACATTAATCACCATCTATAAACCGTAGACAACGAAACATCAACTCTACCCGTCTTTTAACCATTCAATGTAATTAGGAAATAAATGAGGAATAGAAGCATGCATTGGGTTTTTGCAGATCAAGTCAACAATAATATGGAATAGGCAACATTTATTTTCTTTTCTTTAATTCTTTGTCGTTCAAAACTAAGATCTATGTATCTTCCATACCTTCAGTCATCTGCGAATTAGAACCTCCAGTAATAGAAGCAATATGAGTACCCTCGACATCATGCTCTATTTCATGACAAGCTTCACCTTTCCAGCCTTCCGTAGAAACTGTACAAGATTGAATTAAATCTTCCGATATATTTAGTTCACAATCTTCTTCAATCCCTACAGAGGACAAATCATGAGTATTCTCCTCACTACAAGTGTCAAGGGTCGACAAGTTGACAGCCTTTAAAGAATCAGCCACAACAATAGGGGACTCTGTCTCTCTCTCTCCTGAACCCCCATCTGCATCCTTCTGAGAAGCATCCACAACATTGGCATTTTCTTTGGAAGGTGTCAAGTCTTCAGTGCTCATGATAGCAATAACCGGAAGGTTTATTGTACCATCATCTACAGGCTCTGAAACAGATGCAACATCACGAGGTTCCTCTACAGGAGCTTTCTGAACAACTTCACTCGGGAAAGTAGAATCAGCCTGAATAGCCGAAATCATTACATCACCAGCAACATCTTCCGAACTTCCATCATCACACCCTGCAAAGATGTTCATTGCATATTACCAAATAAAATTGGAACATGTTTTATCATATTTTCAATATTACTTAATAAATTTCTGTCATCAATGATAAGCATTACTAACTTCTTCATTGACATAGGTAGTTATTTATTCATCCTCTAGATTTTTTACATTCATTAGTCAGTCATTCACATGCCTTCAACTGATTCCAAAGCTTCGAAATTTCTTTTGCGGGTCTATTGGAAACAACCCCTCAACTAGATAGGGGCAAGGGTGTGAAATCACAAAATCCCCAGATCCCATCTCCCGTCTACGCGGCGGGGCCAGATTTCACACCCTTGGAATTGCAACAGCGAAAAGACTGTTTCCTTTACTTTTTGTTTGTTGATGGAAAATACACTGCTATTTTAGTATTTTACAACATACAGGCACAGAACACCACTTGAGCCTTTGATTGAGCCCTTTACAATTATTAGGTAAACATTTAACCAATAATGATTCGATTAGATTTCAAAAGTGGGCATGTTGCAGGTGGTTAATAGAAACTCCTTACCCATCTTAACAGACACTACCAAAAATACCAACACCAACATCAACATCAACATCAACATCAACATCAACATCAACACCAACATCAACATCAACATTACCCAAGTGCCTCCAAAGAGGCTCCCGCCTGGGCAGGGTAAGGAGGGGTCGGTTGTGCACTGTAAGAGTCTCATAGAGAGGCTGTTTCCGTTTGACCCGAGATCTAAATTGCGACAACCATCGGCAACTTCACAATAAATAAGAAGTGCTGACTGTGTTATGAGCCATTTTGCTTTAGTCCGTTATATCCCGAAGCCAAAAAGTAGTGAGGCTTTTGGCTCTACTGGAAATGGTGGACACAACCAAAAATACCAACACCATGCCACATTAATCACCATCTATAAACTGTAGACAACTAAGGATCACCTCTACCCCATCTTTCAACCATTCAATGTAATTAAAGGAAAAAAAAAAGGTAAAGAGAAGAAAGCATTGGTTTTTGCAGATCAAGTCAACGCTAATATAAATGGGGAAGGTATATATATATATATATATATATATATATATATATATATATATATATATATATATATATATATATATATATATATATATATATATATATATATTTTTCCATTATTTGTACTTCAAAAAACTAAGATCTATGTATCTGACATACCTTCAGACATCTGTAAATCAGAACCCCCAACAACAGAAGCTATTTGAGTACCCTCAACATCGTTTTGGTTTTCATGACAAGCTTCACCTTTCAAGCCTTCTGAGGAAACTGTACAGGATTGAATTGAATCTTCATTCAATACAGCGTGCAAATCATGACTATTCCCCTCATCACAAGCCTCAGGCGTCGAAACGGTGGCAGCCATAAAAGCGTCAGCCACAACAATAGGGCATTCCATCTCTGTCTCACCTGACCCACCATCTGCATCCTTCTGAGAAGTATCCACAACTTCGACATTTTCTTTGGAAGGCGTCAAGTCTTCAGTGCTCATGCTAGCAATAACAGGAAGCTTTATACTTCCATCATCTACAGGCTCTGAAACACATAAAACAGCACGAGGCATCTCTACACGAGGTTTCTGAACAACTTTATTCGCAAAAGTAGACACAGCCTGAGTAGCTGAAATCATGACATCACCAGCAACATGTTCGGAACTGCTATCATCACATCCTGTAAAGACGCTCATTGGATATTAGCAAATCAAACTGGAATGTATTTTTCTTATTTTGAATATTAATCAATAATTTTCTGTCATCAATGATAAGCATTACTAAAATCTTTATGGATTTTGTTAGAAATTTATTCTTTTTTTTTTATATACATTCATTTACTTATTCATTCAAAAGCTTTCAACCGATTCCAAAAATTCAAAATTTCTTGTAGATATATTGAAAACAACCTCTCTACTAGCTATGCGTAAGGGTGTGAAAATCTGCAAATCCCCAAATCCCAAAGCTCCCGCCTAGGCCTATTGGGGGGGGAGGGGAGTATCAGATTACACACCATTGGGAATCCAACAGCGAAGCAGCTGTTTCCTTTAAGTGTTGACACTGTGGATAGATAATACTTTGCTGCTTTACAACATAAAAGCACAAAAAACTACTGAGCCTTTGACTGAGCCGTTTACAATTAATAGCTTAAATATTTGACCAACAATGATTTTTTCAAATGTCAGAAGTGGGCATGTTGCAGGTGGTTAATTGAAGCTCCTTACCCATCCTCACAGACACTCCCAAAAATATCAACATCATGCCAAATTAATCACCATCTATAAATTATAGACAATTAAACGTCACCTGGCTCTACCCCACCATTCAACCATTCAATGAAATTGGCTTTTTGCAGATCAAGTCAACGATAATATGAAATGGGTTTTCTTTCATTCTTTGTAGTTCATAAAATTAAGATCTATGTATTTGACATACCTTCAGACATCTGCAAATCAGAACCTCCAACAACAGAAGCAGTTTGAATACCCTCAACATCGTTTTGTTTTTTATGACAAACATCACCTTTCCACCCTTCTGAGGTAACTTTACAGGATTGATATCTATCATTGGATATAGTTAGTCCACATTCTGCTTCATCCACTACAGAGTGCAGATCATGACTTTTTCTGTCATCACATGCCTCAGGTTTTGACACGATGGAAGCCTCCAAAGCATCAGCCACAACAATAGGGGATTCAGTCTCTGTCTCACCTGAACCACCATCTGTACCCTTCTGAGAAGCATCCACAACTTCGACATTTTCTTTGGAACGTGTCAAGTCTTCAGTGCTCATGATAGCAATAACAGGAACGTTTATATTTCTGTCATCTACAGGCTCGGGAATAGATGCAAAAGCAGGAGGTTTCTCTATCTGATCTTTCTGTTTCATCTCATTCTCGACCGTAAGGTTACTAGAACTTCCTGGGGTATGCTCCTTCACATTGCTAACGTCCTCTGAATCAGTCTCATTGTTGAATTGTGTAGGCATATTAGAGCTCTTCTCTACAGCAGCACTGTCTGTTTCCCCTTTTACAGCCTCAAACTTTGGAATAGTGGCTTCAGCACAGAGTTTGTCTTCACCACTGTCCTTGGGAACCAAAACTAGATCCAAAACAACATCCCTATCAGGAACAAAAGCTTCCTTGTTTTGAATACTCATATCATCAACTTCTGCTAATTTGTTTCCAGATTCATGCATGGCAACATCATCAACAATCACTTCTTTCTTCATAGCTTGCATATTGTTATGTGGTTCCCCTTTTAAACACTGGTATTCTGGATCACTAATATTCTTGCTTGGAATAATTTTAACCGGGATGTGACTGTCTCCACTTTCACATGTCTTGTTAATTTTTTCTAGCAACAAGCATGTGTTAGAGTTCCCAAATCCAGGTGGTACAGAGTCGTCTTCAGCAAGATCACTCGATTCTGCAGTACAGTCCGCGGAGTTTGAACCAACTATGGGTAAAAAATCATCATGTAGGACCCTGCCTTCACTCTGCAAAGGTTGGTTAATAGCCGTACAGGATGAACTAGTAGCAGTAATATTGAATTCAGCAGCCTCAGAATTTTCATGAGATACCATATCTGCATCTGTCAGAATCTTTTCAGAACCAATGCCAGGCATGCTTTCTGCTTTCATATGGTCATCTTCATTTTCCACGGACTTTGCAACTGCATTTCCTGGCAGGGACCGCTGAGGGGTATCAAACCCAGGAGGAGCTGACATTTCCTCTTCTGGCTGCCCTGCCATCATAGAGTCAGCACCAGATACAATTCCCGGTTCAGAACCTTCAGGCTTTGAGGGAAAGCTACTTTCATGGGCAGAGTCTTTAGCTGTATGCAACTCATTAGATTCTTCTTTCTCAGAAATATTTTCGCATGCCAAGATACAGGGAATAACATTCGGAGCAGTTGATTCCAAAGCCAACACAAAAGGACTTGTCTTAGCGTCAGGAATCTTTGATGTCCCACTATCATCCCTTTCCAGTGGCCTTTTGACGGCACCAGCTGACGACATGCAAAGCCCAGGGGTGTCAAATCCAGGCGGCACAGCCATTTCTTCTTCTAGCAAAGCGGTGCCTGCAGCACAACTGATTTGTACTCCAGCTTCAGGTTTTAATGCAACACTGGGAGCAGAATTTCTAACCCTTTGTAGTTCTGAACATTCTTCTGCCGCTTGCATATTTCTGAAATTTATGCCTGTGTGATCTACAGCTGGAGCAGTTGACTCTAAAGCCAGCACAATGACATTTGTTTTACCACTTCTGGATATAGGAGGAAGATCTGCAGGACTCTGACATACTTTGATCTCTTCGTTTAAGCTAGGACGCCTCAGATCCAGAGATTTATTGGCTTCATCTGCCTTAACAGAAGCAGATCCTTCAACAGAGGTGGTGATAAGAGGAAGATTCTTTGGTGATCCAATAATGGATGACGCTGTTGACTTAGGATCTTTTCTAGCAACAGAACTGCCACCTCTGCGGGCTTCCTCCAGAGCATTGTTAGGCTGAGAAATGTTTATTTGCCTACTTCTCGTAGCAATGACTTTGCGCTCAACAAAGTGTTCAGCTATTCCATCAGATTGCCTTGAATCCTGACCGCCAGAATAATCAGGACCAGCAGGTGATACCGTGCGCTTTTTCCTTCCCCGTTGACGTGGTGCCCTTTCTCCACCTTGGCCTTTCGGACCTTGTCCTTGAGCTTGCAGAGAAACAGGTGTCTTAGGAGTCCCGGAAGGAATATTAGGAGCTCCAGAAGGCAAAGGGCTTGGTTGTGAAGCAGCAGGAATGCTGGGAGAAAATCCCATGCTTATATGGTGCATTGACCCACTAATACCAGCTACAGTAGAACCTTGCATGCAGCCAGAAACAGGGACAGCAGGGATTATAGGGACTGTCAAAACATGAGAAGCCATCCCCAGATTGGCAGTTACAGCAGGTGTTGCAACATATGAGACAGTGGGAGCAACAATTGAAGCTGGGTTTTTCGGCGCATCATTTTTGTCTGGATCTTGAACAATAGGAAGATCAGAAACAGTTGGGACAGTCTGTCCCCGTTTCCTACCCCTACGTCGCACTGGCTCGGTTCCACTTTGAGGCTTCTGGCTTTGCCTTTTGCCAGGCCGGTGCACAACTGAGATAGGTAGGGCAGATTCACAGCCAGTAACGGAAGACTGTGGGGTGATTGTGTGAAGCTCATGTTCTACTTTGGAAGGAGCAATGCTCCCAACCACCAGTGCAGCAGCAGAACCAACAGAAGGCTTGGAAATGGAGGCACCTTGACCTTTATTAATATCAGAAGATGCTGAAGGAGTGACTGCCAAAGAAGAGGCATCAAATGATACTTGCTCAATTGACTGTTGCTCTGGTTTTGGATCTTGAACAGCTATGGCAGCAGAAAACGCTGCAGCTTCTTGGACAGAAGCACTTTGACTGTGTGGGAGAATTGTAGACTTGTATAGTTCTTTATCTGTTGGAGGAGCTACTGCTGTTGACATGCCATCACAGGAAGGTTGCATAACTGGTAACTCAGAAGCTTTTGAAACCTTAACAGGTAATATACCAGAACCATCCGAGGACTTGGGAAAAGAGACACCCGGAGTTTCTGCAAGAGAACTACTACCCACCTTAGAAGGAGCTGTATCTGAAGATGGTTGTTGAAGAGGTTGATCATTAGGTTTCGGATCTTGAACTGAACCAGAAGGAACGGAAGATATAAGCCGACCGGGTTTCCTTCCCCTACGCCGAGCTGTTTCAGCCCCAGCCTGCCCTGGTACATTTTTCTCGCGTGGCAGCCCTTTTCGGCCTTGTCGTTTCGACTGAGTAGACAGAGATGAGCAACCAGGGGTAGACTGAGTCCCAGTGTCAAGAGAAGGCTTCAACGGAGAAAATGATTGAGAGCTGGGAGCAGTTCCAACATCAACATGCTGCTCGACTCCACTGGTATCTTTTGTGACAGCAGAAGTACCATGAGAATCGGGACCAATTGGATCCATTCTGCTTGGAGTTGGTTCCTTTTGTATTTCAGGTTTTGTAGCGCCAGTTGGTGTAGAATGAATCACATCAGAAGCAGAGGCATCCACTGGTGTTCTCCGTGGCCTCCCACGACCCCTCTTGACTTGTGGCTTAACCTGCGGCTTAACCGGTGGCGTAGCCTGTGGAGTAACTTGTGGCGTAGCCTGCGGAGTAACCTGTGGCGTAGCCTGCGGAGTAACCTGTGGAGTAACCTGTGGCATAGCCTGTGGTGTAACCTCTTTCTTGACAACTGAAGATGGCTCCAAAGAGGGAGGAAGGACTTCAGGAGTGTGTAATAATAGCTCTACATTGCAAGCAGTTTGACTGCTGTTCGATGGCAGCAAGCCATCCATCCGTTCCTCCTTCGCTTTGGCAGTTTCAGGAGAATCAGCTTGACACATTTTTTCAAATTCGTCCTCAGTCCATTGCTCTTCATAAGAGCGTACCTGACAGAAGAGAACGAAATATCATACACATGAACTTTGCTGGGGATAAATAGTGATTTACACATAATAGTGTAACAAGTGTCATTCCCTTTACAAAGCAAAAAGGAAGTGACTGTTTGCAAAAAAACAAAAACAAAATAAATGTAATTGATACAATTAACTAACCTCACGGGCCCGCTTGCCCCTTCCGTACTGTTGAGTATCAAAGCCTCCTACATAGCCACCCTTCCTTTTCAGCCAAGAACTAGAACCAGCCTCAGCATTAGATGCTTCATATATCTTCATTGCTTCGTTCAATGCGTTCAGATCACCGTCTGTGACAAGACGTGAGGGCAAAAGAGGCATAGCTTCAGAACCATCACCTCCCCGCTCCATGACCAGGCTCTTCCACGTGGCCTTAAAGTATTAGAGGAAGAGTAAGTAAACAACAGAACATCACCAAATAACAAATAAGAACATCCACATCAATTGCAGGACTGTAATTTACAAGGCGAATACCATTTCTTCTTCCCGTCTTTTCTGGTCAATCGCTTCAAATACTTCAATCTCAGACTCACTGAGACAGGAAGAACAAATTCAGTAATAAATTTAAAAACGATGCCAGCAAGGAAAAGGGCGGGGGGAAGAGGACACATCAGACCCAGCAAGTTTAGGCCTATTAAAAAGAAGCCATTAATCACACTAAGTTTAGGCTAATTAAAAAGAAGCCATTGATGTGATAATTAACAGTGACACAACTCAAAAGTTTTTAAAGGGGGTTTTGAGTACAACGTTTTTAAAGGGGGGTTTTGCGTACAAACTTTTTCAAGGGGGGGTTTCTTGCAAAAACATATTTCTAATAGGGAGTTTCCGGCAAATTTCCTAAAGAAGCTGAGAAAACAGCAAGAGAGAACAAACATCTTCACAAAGCAGTTTACAAATTACTCCTTTGGACATCAAAAATAAAAAAACTCATAAAAGCACCTTCTGCTCTAGCCCACGAAGATGCTATAGTGACCGTATCCCAAACAAACTCAAGTGACAAGGTTCTCCCAGAAAAAAATCTATCATTCCTCTCCAACCACATACACCAAATAATCGCAAAGCCGTACGCCAATGTAGATTCTTCTCCTTATCTCTCTCAACTCCCACAAAGTGGACTGGCAGTAGCTCCAATACAGTGGCTGGGCAAACCCGTTGTTCTCCCTTAACACAAGACAACTTGCAGCAAAGAAAGTAAGAAACCACGCCAAGTCACATTGAAGAAAACATGCAAGCATGAATTTCCACTTGAGAAGGAGAGTAGGCACATAATCGGGGAAATAGCCAACCATGGTCTCTACTCCCCTCTGAAGATCACTGGTGAAATTGGAAAAGGATCACAATGTGAACCGTTGCCTTCCAAATGAAAGTAGCAACCGGATAAGGATCATACTGTGAGGGTAACTGAAGAGTGAAGACACAGAAAGATTTAGAAGAAAATCCCCCAGACATATCACCTTTCCCTATCCTCGTATCCTCACTGCCACAGGTGTACACTGTATTCAAAATCCCAAGCAGAGCAGTGAGCTTTTCCAACTCTCCATCACACGGAGCTGTATGTAAAATATCCCCTTTCAACAGTCCTCACAACCACTAATGCAGAGCTATTCCTAAGTTGACCAGGAAAGACCAGAGTTGCAACCCGACAAAGGAATTGGAGAAGCAAGCAAGTCTGGCTACACCATGATGACGACTTTGGCATTTAAAATTAAATTAGAAAGACTGTAAAGGCAAGTGGACAAGCTGCCGACAAAAGGAATTCCAAGAGAAAGTAATGCCTTACTCAAACACACCAATCAGAACCAGACAGCTGATAAGAATCAAATGGTGAATAAAATATATTTTTACTTGATCTTTTTTACTTGACTGGACAAACTAAGAGGGGCAAGTACCACGCCACTGCCCTGTCCCCCTCGGTGGCTCCATTTAGCCTTTACCTGCGAAATCTCTAAAATTCGCACCACGCCAAAGAAGTTTGAATCAAATACAGCAATACCCAGAGTGGACCCTGCCACCCCCATGCAAATTGCATGGAAGTTTGTTTTTTTATTCTCCATTGAACATTACTCAGAATATTAAGATCAGGGTATCTCCATTTTAAAGGTCATATATTCACAGGGTTTAACATGTCTTTTCTATTTACCATGTGACTTGTGGCAGAAAAGGAGAAAGGATGAAAGTCTCCACAGTGCCACTCTTGGTGCAAATAAAATAGAAAAATAAAATAAAATAAAAACTAAAAAATGTACCTGCGTGCTAAAATGTCATTTAAGCTATCATCATCCAACACCGGAGCAGCTTCTTCTTTCTTACTTTCCCGTAGTAGAGACTCTAAATACTCCCTACGGTCCTCCGCACTGTGAAGTGAAACAACTTTTAGATTTTACCCGAATCCATTGCTATTACCAAGCTCATAAAGAATCTCTAAGAAGGAATAGGAAAAATTGGCCACAGAAACAACAATATCGAGTGCGGATCTTGTGGATGGTCAAATTGCCTTGTCCAGTATCCTAAATAAACTAAATGGCACAGTTTGGCCAAGATTACCTCGTATTATTATCAAAAAACCCTGCAGTAATACTTTGATTTGCCACACCTAATTTGTGCTCAGCTGCAGCTCTCACTTGTTCCTCCACGGTATGGATCTTAATAAAAAAAAAAAGGAACCACAGCTTATAAACAGAAATAGAATAGAAATATAAAATGAGGTGATAAATAGAAATGACTGAAATTAATATTGACAAACTGCAATATTTCTTCCTGTATCTGTTAAGCAAAGGCATCAGCAAAGGAATAACATGAAAACATTTCGTACTTAGCAGCAAGCAAAGAGGAAAAGAGGACAGATAGCATCTGCATCAACGTCTCATCATATAACTCTTGTGACTTTTGCTCATATCTTTCTTCATTGTGACTTTGCACAGTTTCTTTGGTGCAAATGTTTTGGTGTTAAGTGGAGAGGATTGGGTTTGTCTAGCCACTGTTTTGGAGGCACAGAAACTCCGCTTTGTGGGATTTGGGAGAGATGAGGAGAAGTTTCTTTGGCATAATGCCTTCATTCAATTCTCTGGTGTATTTGGTTGGAGAGGAATGCTAGTGTGTTTTCTGGAAGAGCTTTGTCTTCCTTTTTTTGTGGGATAGGGTCACTGGTCACATACTAAGCTTCTTTGTGAGCTAGAGCTGAAGGTGCGTTTAAGAGTTATTTGATTTTCACGTCCAGAGTCCAGACAAATCGGGCAATTCTGTATTTATTCTGTTTTGGGAGGATCTTGTCCTCTGCTGTTCTAAAGGCTTCATTAGTTTTCTTTCATCTATAATAAACAAATAAATAGGATCAACAAAGCTATTCCTTCTACATTTTGCAGTGATGGCATCACCCCATGGCCCATACTAGATTTGGCTAATTATGCTCCCTTGGCTCAGGCATCACATTGGCTTTTAGGGGTCACGACTAACGACAGTCTGTTGAAACCCTAGCCCTCACTTCCAACCCTTCATCACCATCTTCCTCACCCCCAGCCGGTCACCAAAACAGCAGAGGCAACAGCAGTACCCGCAAAGAACAAGAACAATGAATGCCGAAAACGCACTCAACACAGATAGCTCTGGTGATCTCGGCTTCTGCTTCTATCAGGCAGGGACAGCCCCTACTACAGCCCCTACAAAAGTGATTTGCTTCTTTCCAAGCCCCCAGCATAAATTTATCTTTTTCGGTGATCCAAAGTCAGCAAGACCTTACTTCTGATCCTAGTGGCATGACTTCGATCTCCAGAAAAGACTATTTTCTTAATTTCCTGGGTTCTTATCTAATCCTGGCTTCTTTTTTTTTAGATAAGGAAAAATTTTATTGATCAAATCGTGAAAGAATACAAGAATAGAGGATAAGGTATCCTCAAATATCAAAAATTAAAGTAAAGTATCTACAAATCACGCCAATGGCGTTGAATGACCGTCAGTGGTACCCCCTTGAAGGCACCAGCCGCCTTCGCCCACAGGGATGCCAAATAAACTATATGTTCCCACACTAAATCGATACTCTTTCCCGCGTCAGAAAAAATCCTGGAATTCCTCTCTAACCACGTGCACCAAAGAATGGCTAAACGGGCACACCGCCACAACAACCTACCCTCCTTCCCCCTCCGCATAGCAGTAAAACGCATCTGTAGGAATTGCCCCACAGTAGCGGGGCACACAAAAGACTCCCCACACAACAGCCTATCCCACAAGGCCCTCGCAAACTTACACATCACAAACAAGTGCAAGCAACTCTCTCCGTCTTGCCGACACATCACACACATGCTGGGAAGAAGACTCATATGTGGCCTCCGCCGTTGCACCATATCACTCGTGTTCACCTTACCAAGCACCAAAGTCCACACAAAAGCACGAACCTTCAGAGGAACCTTTGACTTCCAGATATAAGAGGAAAGTGGAAAATATGGAAACTGTGACGGAAGGCTAAGATGGTGGAGGAAGGACTTAGAAGAGAAAACCCCAGAGGAGTCCCCAATCCAAATCCGAGAATCGCCCCTAGGGACCAGAAGCCTAGTGTGAAGGACACCCAGGAGGGAAACGAGTTCCTCCATTTCTATATCACGGGGTGGCCGTCGAAGGTGTAAGTCCCAGACAGACGCCCCGTGAAGAGTGGACAAACGAAAAACTCGCGGATATGCAGAAGAGAAAGAAGTTTCACCATTCCACACATCCTCCCAGAACCGGACCCGTTGACCATTACCCACATCATACCTGACCAGAGGAAAGAATAAAGACGATACCTGGGAAACGAACTTCCAAGGGCAAGCATGGGAGACAGTGGAGCTAGCTCTAGCGTCCCACCCATTGTGCTGAAGACCGTACTTGCTTCTGATAACTCGGTGCCATAGGGAGTCAGATTCCAGGGGAAAACGCCATAACCACTTACCCACTAGCGAAATGTTCTTGGACACCAACCTACCAAGACCCAAGCCCCCCTCATTTTTCGGCCGGCAAACATGGTCCCAGCTAACCAAATGATCCCTCTTACCCTCGCCAGCCCCCGACCAAAGAAAGTCCCTCATCATCCTCTCAATTCTATTAGCTACACTAACCGGAATTTTAAAAAGGGAAAGGTAGTAGAGAGGGATGCTAGCTAGGCAGGAATGTAACATAGTGATCCTCCCCCCCAAAGAGAAAGACACCCCTTTCCAACCGTCTAAGCGCTTAGCCACTCTCGACACCACCGGTTCCCAAAAGGAAACCGATCTAGGATTACCCCCGAGGGGCACCCCCAAATAAGTAAGCGGCCACTGCTGAACCTGACAACCCACTAGACCAGCTAGGGAATTTAAAACCTCCTCCCCCACGTTGACCCCCGCCAAACTACACTTAGACAGGTTAATTCTCATCCCCGACACAACCTCAAAAACTTGTAAGAGCGTAAGGACCCTCTTAAAGCCTTCGGATTCCGCCGAAAGGAAGAGGATCGTATCGTCAGCAAACTGCAAGTGGGAAACACAGACCCTTTCCCGATCCACCCGAAATCCCTCAACAAGCCCCCGCTCCACACCCCTATCTAACATTCGACCAAGAACATCAACAACAAGGGTGAACAGAAAAGGGGAAAGGGGATCCCCCTGGCGCAAACCGCGTGACGAACTAAACCAATCACGCGCCGCCCCATTAACAAGGACAGAAAAACTAGCGTTAGACAAACAACCCCGTATCCAGGTGCGCCAACGCCCCCCAAAGCCCTTCCTATCTAAGACGCGATCCAAAAAGCCCCAACTAACTCGATCATAAGCTTTCTCAAAGTCCAACTTAAAAACAATCCCAGAGTGGTTATTCCGGCGAGCACCATCAACCACCTCATTAGCAACCAAAGCTGCATCAATGATCTGGCGACCCTCCACAAAAGCGCTCTGGGCAGCCGAGATAGTCCCAGACAAAACCGCCCCAAGTCTAATGGACAGGACCTTAGTTAAAATCTTATAGACGCTGGTGACCAAACTAATAGGCCTAAAATCCCTCACCTTAATCGACCGATCCTTTTTAGGGACGAGGGTGATAAAGTAAGAGTTCATACTCTTCCCAATCACCCCTGTGGCATGAAACTCAGTAAAAACCCCAAGCAGATCCTCCTTGACGACCTCCCAACAATCCTGGTAATAGGCCATAGTGAATCCATCCGGTCCCGGGGATTTCTCTCGATCCATCCTAAACACCGCTGCCCGAATCTCCTCTAACTCAAAGGGTCGCTCAAGCCAGTCCCGAAGCACTGGTGTAATAGGGGACCACTCCACTCCCTCCAACATTGGTCTATCACGCACTTCCTCCTCAAAAAGACCCTTATAGAAAGCTGTAATCTCATCACTAATCCTACTCACATCAGTCACACGCTCACCATCATCAGTCTCCAACTCCTGTACAAAACTCCTCCTCCGCCTCCCATTCTCTAATCCTGGGTTCTTATTGGATGACCTTTTAAAAAGTTCGTCATTTTAAAGATCTTCGTCAGAGGAGGTCAGGATGAACCTGTTGTCGATCAGTCAAGCAGTGAGACAGCTTTTCATTTTTTCTTTACATGTGATTTTGCTCGCTGCATCTGGGCGAGGCTGTTTTTTTTTTTGGAGAGACGTGGGCAATGTATTAAAAGGCGCGAGGCGATAGAGGTCCATAGAGCCTAAGCGCAAGGCGAAAGGCGAAGGCGCGCGCCTCAGTGATGTGAGGTGCACTAGTGTATGACTGAAAATATGCTATAAAATAAAAGTTTTTTCCATCAAAATGTATATCTCTGGTGTGCCTCAAAGTGCGCCTCAAGTGCGCCTCGGATGCGCCTCACTAATGTCGCTGCGACTAGAAGCTAAAAAGCGATTGGCTTGTGCACCACACGCCTTGTGCGCCTGAGGCGCGCCTTTTAATACACTGGACGTGGGTGTGTCCTAGTGTGGTGGAATTCCTCCAAGTACGGTGTCCTCACAAAGAATAAAAGCTAATTAAAAATCTCCCCAATGACGTTGAACATCAGTTAGGGGCACCCCTTCAAAAGCCACAGCTGCCTTAGCCCAAAGAGAGCTAATTTCCCAAAAAATCCGAGCATTGTATAAGATCTCCTAAGTAACTGTCAATGTCAATTTTGGCTTCGAGGAAACCTAACATAAAAAAGCCCTCTCTAATACATGTGTAAGTCAATCGAAGATTTTACGGACACGAACATGCATTCATGAATCCAATGTCTTCCAAGTCCTGTTCCTTTGCTTAATACAATCTCTTTTCTCTAAACAAACGAGGGTTCCTCCCTTATTTTTTGTCTTTTAAATTTACATCAGACAAAATACGTATTCAATAGAAGAGCCTAGAGCAAGAAGACATGATGTCCTCCAAAAGGGACCTGACTACAGGTTGGCCCATAATGCTGGACCTAAGAGATAAAGTAACTTCAAACAGCCCCTACAGCCTTATTCTATGCGAAGGCTAAAAGGCATTCCAATCCCCTGGTAGCTTCACTGAAAATCAAGACCTAGAGAACACCTGTACATTCCTCTCCATCATAATGTGGCAAAAGCTGCCCAGAGAGCAACAAATCTTCTTCTCCTTCCCAGCTCCAAACCCCAAATTCTAAATCTGTAGAAAGTCCAAACTCCAAACCAGTAAGAAGACACAGCCCATGCATCCCCAGGCCCCACTAAGCCCAAAAAGCACACCCCAAAGAGTTCACAATGCAAAACAACATGTGATGCTGTCCATTGCCAGCTCAAAAATGCAAAGTCATCTGGGCAGATGGCCCACTCCAGTCTTCTCTGGTGTATTATTTTTTTTTTTAGATAAGAAAATTTTTATTAATCAATCAATAGAAAGAACACAAAAAGTGGACAAGAAGTCCTCAAATGAATGCAAGATAAGTATCTACAACTCCCACCAATGAAGTTGAACAAATGTAACGGGACACCCTTGAAGGCCCCAGCTGCCTCGCCCAAAGATATGTCAAATAGATAATATGGTCCCAAACACAATCAACAGTCTTTCCAGAAGCGGAGAAGACCCTGGAGTTTCGCTCTAGCCAAATACAACACAGAATGGCCATACAAGCACACCTCCGCCACAACTTACCCCCTCTCCACCTCCCTCCAACAACAAACCGCATCTGTAGAACTGACCCACAGTAGCAGGGCTAGCAAAAGGCTCTCCCCCAGACAACGTTCCCCACAACATCCTAGCAAACTCACATAAAACAAACAAATGCAAGCCGTCCTCACAGAAATGACAGCATATAACACACATATCCGGCAACAAACACAATCCAGGCCTCCGCCACTGCAACATGTCATGTGTATCCACCCTGTCCAACACCAAAGTCCACACAAAGGCTCGCACCTTCAGAGGAACCTTCGAATTCCAAATATAAGTAGCAAGGGGGAAATGGGGAAAGTGAGAAGGGAGGCTAAGTGGATGCAAGTAGGACTTACAGGAGAAAACCCCAAACGAGTCCGAGAATCATCCCTAGGGACTAGGAGAGTAGTGTTTAGAACGCTCAAGAGGGAAACAAGTTCCTCCATCTCACGATCATGGGGAGCTCGACGTAAATGTAGGTCCCCGCCCGCATCAGAATAGAACTCCGAAACTGGCGCCTCATGGAGTGTAGACAACCGATAAACCCGACGATATGTGGAAGAAAAAGTGGCATCCCCTTTCCACACATCCTCCTAGAACCTTACTTGATGGCCAATACCCAAATGAAATCTAACCAAGGAAAAAGAAAGAGGCGATACCGGGAGATAAACTTCCATGGGCAAGCATGGGAAACTGCGGTACCAGTTCGGCGTCCCATCCATCCTATTGTAGACCGTACTTACTTCTGATTACTCGGTCCCATAGGGATGCGGGCTCCAATGGGAAACACCACAACCACTTACCCACTAGTGAAATGTTCTTAGACACCCATCAGCAGAAACCCAGACCCCCCTCTGACTTAGGTCCCCCTCTGACTTAGGTCTACAAACATGATCCCAACTACCAAGATGCTCTCTCCTTCCCCCATCTGCTCCAGACCAGAAGAAATCCCGCATCATCCTCTCGGTTCACTTAGCTACACTAGCCGGAATCTTGAAGAGAGAAAGGTAATAGAGTGGAATACTAGCAAGGCAGGAATGTAAAATGGAAGGCATGGCAGGTGCATTAATTTTTCTAGCGAATGAATGTCTCCAAGTCCTAGTCCTCCTAATTAAACAAAGGGAAGGTATGCATTCATGTTGTGTCAAAAAATACAAGAGCCGTCCTCCAAGAAGAGCCGAGTTATTGAGTTTCAAATCTCAGTATCAGTTGCGATCATGGTAACAACTCACTATCCAACTTCATGGAAGCGGCCAGATACGGGTGATGCATATTGGGTCACAGCCATCACAACATGAATTTTGGTTCCCATTTAACGGTTTTATCGTCCATTTATCAGTTGCATTAACCATTTATCATTTGCATTAACCATTTATCGACCTTATTGACCATATATCGGTCGTGTCTCTGCCTTTTCTGATTGAAACCCCTTTACATTCCGGGATATCGCTTGTCTTCATCTGTCTATTTATTGTACTGGCTCTTTTAAATGGTCAACTGATGAAACAATGTACTCATTTCATTTGCGACTTTGGTACTCAAATCTACCGCCTATCATGGTGTATAGTTTTAGTTTCAAAGCAGATGCAAGTACATTGGTATCTTACCGTTTGAAGTTGCAATACAGGGAACAGATGTCCAAACCACCATGCACCTTTTCAGCAGAATTATCTCACCCAATCAAAACTTATTGACAAACAGAGGCAAACCAGGTTGAGACTAGACGATCTAGAAATCTTTTAAGTGGAAAAAGAGACACTGTTTCATCTTCTTTACCTTACTGTTAAGCAGAGATACCTCTGAGGATAAAGAAATTTTATATTGCAGCACAAACCAATAGAGAGGGAAGAAACGAATCAAACCAAAAAAAAAAATAAAAATTGTTTGTTTTTCTTGGTTGGGCCAATCATATCTACGTATCTTGGTGAAGTATTACGATACATGAATAGATATGATTCATAATCAAAATATGTGAAAGAAAATGAGCATTAACTGTTCAATGAAAGCTTACATAGTTAATATATTATAAGCCTTTTATAGCATAACAATACATTCACCATATCTGTGGTCAAAATAACTAGGTTCTTCGACTAATGCTCATAATTCAAAAAAACTGTAACATAAGGAACTTGCGTAGAAACCTAAGACAAAAGATGAGGTTACCGTTTCTAGTCGAAGAACAAGGACATCTTTCTTCTGGCCAATCCTATGGGCTCTTGCTTGTGCTTGCAAGTCAACCTCAAATCACCACCATTATGAATTCAATCAGCTAAAGATAATTGCCCTCATTTACCAAACAAACTAAAGGCAGAGAGAAGTCAAATACCTGAGGATTCCAGTCAGTGTCAAATATGATGACAGTATCCGCAGCTTGAAGATTCACCCCAACACCTCCAGCCCGAATACTAACAGAAAAGATGAAGCAAGTGAGATAGCATTAAAGCATTTAATTGTAATAATAAATATGCATAACCAGCAGAGTGCACCACGGGTTAAAATAACAGAAAAAACAAACACAAACTTTAGCATAATGTTGATCACACAAGCCCTGTCCTCTTCCTACTAAAAATGACAACAGTAAATGGCTTTGTTTTTCAAAACTTCACAAGGAACATATCAGTAATTTTGTGTCTCCAAAACACTGGGAGAACAGTATGAGATCTCAAGGTGTTCAATGTTAAGCTCCATGTGGAAATAGCAAAAGCATAACAAAAAGCTTAACAAAGAAAGGATACAAAAGCATCGACTCCAGTCTATAAAGTAAATAATTGAAAGATGAATTAGTCTTCATTAACCTGAGCAGGAATATGAAAAATGGAGAATCAGGTTTGTTAAACTGCTGAATAAGGGCACCACGATCCTGGCCCGATGTATGTCCGTCTAATCTGAGGTAACGGTACTGTTTCCATACAAGATACTCCTCCATAACGTCAAGCAGCCTTGTCATTGTGGAGAAAAAGAGAACCTGCAAGAAAATTTGGACTTAGCTGCCACCCTCTCAAAGACCATCAAATGCTAAATAACATATACAACAGGACTGGCTGCATTTCCTGACAAGAGGGCGGAAGCTAAGATTTGCAATTAGCATGCTCTTACCAATTTGGTAGAATTCAGAAAGACAGAAGGAATGTTGAAAGAAAAAAAAAATAGACAGATTAGAGAAGAACAAGGAGAAAGGGAAAGGGAAGAGAACAAATAGAAGAAAATTAGACAGGTAAAGTACGAAGGAGATAGATGGGGAAGATTTTTCAATAATTCTCTGATCATCAATAATAATAACATCAATGAAGAAGAATTCTACAGCTTACCTGGTCTATACAACAGCCTATAGTACTTAGAAATATGACATAATGCCTACATTAATTCTATAGAAAATGAAATATTACTAAAATACACCTAAACAACCTAATTTTGACTCTTTAACAATACCTTTAGACTACAATATTATCATAAAATATAATAAAATTTCCAAGCACAGATTCCTAAAGGTCAAGAGTCAAATGAACAGGACGAACGTCCCTATATGCCAATCGACATTAGACCTCAATGAACAAAATTTGGCATTCAAGAATCAAGGTGGTGGAGTGATGGTACATGCGTACATCCTCCTTGCTTGGACGTTCACTACACCTGAGTTTTAGCTCATATCTGCGCTCACCTGCTTCCAGTTTTACAAAAAGTGCCAACCTATTTTAGCACGTCTACAACAAGTGAAGAACCATGAATCTCCTTCACACGTTAGAGGTCTCTACAAAATTCTCCTTTGATTGTTTTAAAATTGGCTTCTGACTCACTAGCCAGTTAGCCACTGCTACGAAATCATTATTTGAAAGGTATCTTCCATTCTTTTTTCCATTTCTTGAAAATACGTGCTTTGTTTCTATCATTATAGAATATTCTAAAGACTTAGACTAATCAACCTTTTGTTCCAAAGGCTTGACAATATTCAACAAAACTATCATTGCCATTTAGTTACTTATGTATCCTGTCGGCTTAGCCTGCAGAAGTACAATGTCCAACTGTTGCACAAGGAAACCAACCAAGCAGCAACTTTCTCTCCATCTGCAATGTTTTAATAATGTGGGACATGTACTACTGGCATTGTGTCTACAACCACAATGGCAACAAGTATCGGTTTCGGCGTTGATATTTGTGATGCAGTGATAGATGTGTTCAAATCTGGCAAGCTTCTCAAAGAGTTAAATGCAACTCTCATCACACTCGTCCCTAAAACTGATGTTCTCCAGGATGTTACGGAATATAGGCCTGTCTCTTGCTGTACTGTGCTTTACAAGACAATTACTAAAGTGCTAGCCAACAGATTTAAACTTGTTCTTGAGAGTATGGTTGGGTGGGAACAAAATGCATTTGTCCCTGGAAGGGATATGCTTGATCAATGTATTAAAAGGCGCGAGGCCAATGAGGCGATAGAGGTCCATAGAGCCTAGGCGCAAGGCGAAGGCGCAAGGCGAAGGCGCGTGCCTCAGTGAGGTGAGGCGCACTAGTGTATGGCAGAAAAAATGCTATAAAATAAACGTTTTTTTCATCAAAATCCATCACAAGTGCGCCTCAAGTGCGCCTCAGGTGCGCCTCGGTGCGCCTCACTGAAATCGCCTCGCCTCACCCTCAAAAAGCGATGGGCTGCTGCGCCTCACACCTTGTGCGCCAAGGCGCGCTTTTTAATACAGTGTGCTTGATAACATTGCTCTTGCTCAGGTCATGATTAAGTATTATGGTAGAAAGCCCATCTGTCCTAGAGGTATGATTAAAATTGATATCAAGAAAGCCTTCGATTCAATCGATTGGAATTTTCTTCGGCAGATCCTCATTGGTTTTGGCTTCCCCACCAGATTTGTTGATATTGTCATGCTCTGTGTTTCTTCCCCTAAATTCTCTGTCAAAGTAAATGGTTCACCTCATGGCTCCTTTTCAGGTAAGAAAGGTGTGAGACAAGGGGATCCAATGTCCCCCTACCTATTTGTTCTTTGTATGGAGTACTTAGCTCGTATGCTCAAGACTGTTACTACTGAGACAAGGTTACTCCAGTCTCGAAGAGACACTATCTGGACTCAATGGGTGGCTCATTACTATTTGAGCGGCACTGACTTATGGCATACCCAAGCTAAAACAAATTATTCTTTGGTGTGGGAAAAACTCTTGCAGATTAGAGATGAACTCTGTGAATTATATGGTAGTACTCAGCTTGCAAAGGCAAGTCTGGACAGATGGACAAAGGCTGGGAAATTTAGTATTCGTGAAGCTTACAATTTTTTGCGGGGAGATATTCGTAAAGTCAAATGGCATAAACTGACTAACACTAAGGCTGCCATGCCTAGACACCGAGCCATTGCTTGGTTTGCCTGCATAAAAGACTTGGTACTGTTGATGCATTGAATAATCGAGGATTGTCCCTTGATCCTCATTGCAAGCTGTGTGACAGTGGGATTGAATCTGTAAGGCATCTATTTTTTTCTCTGTAACTACTCCTCGCAGCTATGGTCTGAAATTCTTAAGTGGCTTGGGATCACTAGACGCCCCTGGAGTATGAATCATGAAGTTAAATGGTTCTTGAAGTATTGCTGTAAGAACCCTATCAGCCATCAAGCTCGAAGAACAGCACTCCTTGCTACTATATATGAGATATGGAGAGAAAGAAACTGCAGGTGTTTTAGATCTGAGGTTAGAACAATAGGCCAGATTGTTAGAACTATACAAACTAATGTGTGTTGTAGGATTTTTGCAAAATTCCCTGATGCTACAGGCAGGGATTTCCTAGCATAGTTTTTCTGATATTTTTGGTAGACAGTGTCAGCTATGTAAGTAGTTTCTTTGGGGTGCTACCTTGGCATGCCCTTTAGGTGTACTATTTGCCTGAGGGTAACACATCGATATCCCTTTGGATAATGGAATACAACTTACCTTTTTTCCCAAAAAAAAAATGATGAAGATCTGATCAGCTTTAAGTGTATTCCAAATTGACAACAATTGTCAAAGATACACCATCCTCAAAGATCATACTATGCTTGTTAACCAGCTTTCCATGAGTTAAAAACTGAATACGAGTACAAAAATTACCTGATGGCTTGACTCTAAATATTTCCTCCCTATGCCCATATTGTGAGAAACTTGACAAAGGATATTCCTTTCGGATACAGCTTTTTAAATGAACCAGACCAGACAGTGGACTGGTTCTCAGTTGAACCAGTTCAACAGGCCGATTTGGTCAGGTTTACAATTCCCAGCAGGCAGATCCTAGATCTAGGCAAATGATGCACACTGAAAAAGACTATAGGCAGCATATCGGCAAATGATGCTGGGAACCATGGCTTATGGGCAATGAATTATGATATTTGGAATGGTTACAGGCAATCGATCCTGGAACCATTTAATAGATCTTCGGATTCTCTCATACCAATTTGATAGAGATTGAAAAGAAGAAAAGAGTTGAGAGACAAAAAGGGAAAAGAGATTAGAGAAGAATTTGAAGAGAGTGTGAATAAGGTAAAAGAAGGGATTTAGAGGGATGTTAGACAGCAGAAGATTTATCTATAACGGAGATTTAGAATACCTGAAAAAGAAATAGAATTCCCAAACCAAGCAAATGCTGCAACAATAAACATCCAAGCACAACCCCCTCACAAACAACGTAAAGCGGCAAACATGACATAACTGCAGAAAGAAATTCATACATGCTATTGAGTTAGCCTGCCATTGTTTTTTTTATTTGTTTTTTTCAGATAACATGGGTGTCCAAGCTTTGCTTGAATAATCCCATGGGCCCTGAAGCTAATGACCGGTAAAACCTCCCCAACCGTGGAAACAACAAACACCTTTTACCCAACACATCCTGTCACCAGAAATATTAAGGGATCGTCCTTTTTTTCTTCATAATTAGATATGAGCATAGATATACTTGACGTTTAGGAAAGAGCAAGTTCCTGGACAGCATATATTATATCAAACAAGAGTGACTAACAACAATCAACCACCGCAATTATAAAAAAAGGTTACTAAAAAATTCACATCATGAGAATGTGCATCTGTACCCGATGATTTGTGGCTTTCAGTTTAGGAAGCAACCGATCAAGTATCTCAAGCTTCCCACACAGTCTTATAATTGGTGGCAGATAATGTTTAGGTATCAAATTATCCACCTACAAAGACAACAAAAGCCCACAACATATATTAGGCAAACTAAAAACAAACTCCCTCCCTCCAACCCTCAACTTAACCAAAAAATGACAAGTTCCAAGAGAAAGATAGATGAAGAGAGACAGAACATGCCTCTTCTGTATGAAGCTGGCTAAGATACGGATGATTGCAAATATTCCTTAGCTCTATAACAGAATTGTGAACCGCACGAGCCTGACAAAAACAGTAATCAGCACATGTGCATTAGCATTGCTACATAAGTAACATAACAAAAGCAAGAAAGAAAGCAACAGATGCATGAAGGGGGAAAAATCGGTTTTGCATTTGTGCAAAAACAGTAATCAGCACATGCGCATTAGCATTGCAACATAACAAAAGCAAGAAAGAAAGCAACAGATGCATGAAGGGGGGAAAATCGGTTTTGCAGTTGCACAAATGCATTCAAGAATGAAAGAAAACAAGGTACATGGAATTCAATTTAAATATCTTGTCAAGAATCAAGCAAAACTTGCAAGAGAAGAAACCTTTGAATTTCCAAGTGCACCAAGATTGTCCTCCACCCTCTTCATAAGGAGCTTTTGGTAAGCAGAAGCCTCACATCTGACAAGTCTCTCAATTTTTTCGGGCAATTCATTCTCTACCTGCAAACAGAGACAAGATCACGATGTGTCTTTTTCCTTTCTCTATTACCACTTCTCGGATTGTTCTGTAATAGCTAAAGCCTTTCTTCCCGAAACTTCTAGAGACTAGACAGGATGAATAAACCAGATTTCAGAGACGTGTTAAGGAAAGTAAGAATTATAACACCAATACTCACCCAGTCTGGTTGGTTCAAGGGTGTTAAGATGACTGCAGCCTTAGGTTGTATGGAGCTACAACAAGAAAAATTCACTTTTTCTCCTTTGTCTTTTTTTTTTTTTATTATGTTTGAGCAGGTTTGAACCCAAACCTCGTCACTACAAGAAATCAACTTCTGCCTCACTGAAGAACGTCTTTGTTTTATGTGTGGATATATTAAAAAACTGATTATAAACGTTCATTCTACTTTCCAACCACATGCAACTAGTTTACAATTTTACATATTCCATGGTCAAAACTAGACCTGGCAAACGGGTTGGTCGGATCGGGTTCGGTTCAGACCATTTCGGTTCAGATCATATTCGGGCCAGCTTATCTGGGTTCGGTTCGGGTTCGGTTCAACACGGTTCGGGTTTGGCTTTAATTTGCTCAAGCTGCTTCAGGTTCGATTCGGTTTCGGGTCAAATAAATTCGGGTCGGGTATAGATTCGGGTTTCCAGTTCTTTTCGGGTTCGGATTCAAGTCGGGTTTATATTATTGTGAATTTTACAAATAAACATGGGATATAATGATTTATTTATGATTTTCCTTTCAAAAATAATAAAAAGACGTTTGTAAAGAGTAAAATATTCTTATCATACTATGTTAAGGGCACAAATAAGCAAAAAATGGAAGTTTTAAACTTGCAATCTTTCGGATTCGGATCGGGTTCGGATCGGATTCGATTCGGGTTCGGATCTTTATTTCTTGGGTCGCATTCAGATCGGTTAACTTCGGGTCATTCGGATGAGATCGGTTTCGAGTCGGGTTAGGTTTGGGTCGGATTGACTTTCGGTTTCGGTTCAATTTTGGGTTTACTATTCGGGTCAAAATCGGGTATCGGATCAGGTATTTCAGGTCGGGTTATCGGGTCCGGGTCAGCTTTGCCAGGTCTAGTCAAAACCAAATCTTACCATTGTTCCTTGTTGTTCTATGCAACTTCAGTTTTAGTCCATTGCAAAATGATCTTTCCATTTCTTTTAGTAATAACATTTGAGTGGTTGATTGTATCTGTTTGCCTTTTTAAGAGAATATCAACCACACAATTGTAACATCATGATATGCGTGCCAAAAGTAAAGGGAAAGAACAATAAGGAACGGAAGGACTAATATAAATGCCCTTGTTAGTTCGGACTTCCAAGGGTTTACTTTTCATTCTGATACATTTGCTTCTGAACTGCTCTGACATCACAGATGTCCATGACTCCATGTTTGACCAGTTGACCACAAAACACCCTTTGGAAACCAAAAAGGTGAGTGAGAGAAGAAAGGAATCTCATGAGACATTTTTTTCCTAACTTTGGCAGAAACAAATAGGGGAAAATCGAATAGACTTTGCACACCGTTATGATCTTGTATCCTTAGCCTCTCAAACAGACTTATGCACATGAGTCCTAAACAAGTTCCCTTTTGAAAAACCTGGCCAAAAATCTCTGGCTCCAAGTGGCCCCTATAGTGCCAACACCACTAACATGGACTAGGAAAAATTTCCTATAGTCATTTCAGAATCAACAAGCAAAAATAAAAAATGAAAGGATCTGACACATACATAGCCTCAAAGAGCCTTTTCTTCTTTTCATGTTAAAAATCTCCCAGGTCCAAGTGTTGAAGACAAGAGGCAATAACCACAATCACAATCAAACATCACAAGCTCTCTCAAGTAGGGTAGCTACAATAATTACTTAGCCAAAACCTGTTCTTCTTTTCATGTTGAAAATCTCGCACGTCCAAGTGCTGAAGACAAGAGGCAATAACTAATGTCACGATCAAACACCACAAGATGTCTCTAATAGGAGAGCTACAATAATTACTAGCGAAGTATTTTCTTATCATTAAAGAATATCAATACCTTTTCTGATCATGATCAACATCCATTTAACTTTATTTCTTTTTTTCAATGTTTACCACTTTACCATGAAGAAAACCTAATTGTTTTTTTCTTTCTTTTTTTTTCTTTTTACTCAAACTTAGGTTTGGGGGTGTGTTTGTGTGTGTGACCGTGCTCGCAATCTGCCGTAACAAGCATCCCAAAACGCAGAGATCCCAAGACTACATACAGTTCCCTATAGCCAGAAATATATAGAGCAACTTCGAGAAGGAGAAAAAAAGTCATTTTTTTACTGTCAAGTGTCAACGACTCCCTCTCATGGAGCTCTATTTCCCAGAACTTTTCATTCTGGCAATGTTTCTTTTGGTAGTGAAAATGTCATTAATATCAAAATCAAACTAGATAGCTCCAATTCTCACCGGCCCAAAATACCTTTTTCTTTTTGCAAATCCACTTTTTCTAATTTTTTTTTTTTCCTAATTGCTATCTCTGTTTTTGCCCGTTTCAGTGCAACATAGCTATACATTTGAGAAGTCCTAGTCTCCTACAGCCTAGTGGTGCAAGCCCTGTGAAGTGTTTCACATACACCAATATACGTTTGTTTTTTTTTTGAACAGCCAAACTTTAGGGATGGGGGCAATGAGAAATCGAGAATCAAACGCTGGGCTTTGCCAGGAAATATGAAGGGAGACTGGGAGAGCCACTGCTTTCCAGCAACAATTTGGTTGTTTCACTCTATAAGTCAATATTCATGAGGCTAAGCAATCACAATCAAGAGAGAAAATTTCCAACAGACAAAAAATTAAAGCACTTGCAAGGACCTTGTGTTTCAGTCTTCGAAGTACAAACGGACGAAGAACTTGATGAAGGCGATTTATGATCAAAAGATTCTCCTCCTCAGAGAGCAAGGCCTGATCATAACAAACAACATATCCAGTAATATTTCAAGCTAAATAATACAAAAGAATAAGCAAACAAAAGAACTACAAGAAAAGCAGGGGATGAAAGCCTGGTCAAATCTTACCTCATCAGGGGAATTGTCACCATTGCTCTCAAATGGTTTGTTGAACCACTGAGAGAAATCCTCAGAGGAATTGAAAATGTTTGGCAACAGAAAGTTAAGCAGCGCCCAAAGCTCCTCAAGATTGTTCTGCAGAGAACAGAATGATTGAAAATTCGAATGGCCTAAGAAATGGAAATTGCTACTGAAGATGGATGAACTCATGAATAAAGCAAAAAAGAAGGACACAGAAGACAGACTCAAACAGAAAACAACGGGAGAAAAGGTTAGTGACTCACCTGTAAAGGTGTCCCAGTTAAAAGTAATCTGTGGGAGCTATGATAATGCTTCAGATCTGCATTAAGCTTGCACGAAGCATTTTTTATCCGATGGCCTTCATCAATTATAATGTAATGCCAATGAATTTTGCTGAGTTTTGGCCTGTCATGCTTGTTCATTAGGTATTCATATGTTGTCAGGAGGACATTGAACTTCTGATGGACAATGCTTTCCCTACAGCAATCAAATAAACGCTATTAGTAATATTCCAGACTTCAGAGAATTTAAAAGGAACTCTCAAATATAACTCCATTACTTGAATAGCTTGCGTCGGTCCTCTGGAGGGCCTGCATAAACTATTTTGTTGATACTAGGTGCCCAAAAATTCAGTTCATGTTCCCACCCAGGAAGAACTGATGATGGTACAACCACCAGAAAAGGTCCTCTGTCATTCTTCGTCTCCATTAAATAACACATTAAGGAAATAACCTACAAGCATAGCATTTTAAATCATTCAAAATCGTAATACATACTGGAAAAGGCAATTAGCACACTGCCAGCCCCAGTTCTTTAAGCACATCACTGTGGCCCGGGGGTGGGGGGGGGCGGGTTATCATACCTGAACAGTTTTTCCGAGGCCCATTTCATCAGCTAGAATCCCATTTAGATGATTATTGTACAGGGAGACAAGCCATCGCAGGCCATTCATTTGGTACCTAATGAGAATCAAATTAAAGGTGATAATGACAACATTAGCCCACTGTGGCCGGGGAAATAAAGAGCAGTGATGTACATTTTTTAGAAAAGATGTTAAATTAACAAGCTTCTGATCTACTCACTCTCTTAGTTTTCCACCCTGAAGCCCAGACGGTTGGTCTGTGACGCTCTCCTTGATGCTGCACACAATTAAGGTTGAGGTTACAAAACATGAAATAGAGATACTATGACCACCTCAGTGCTTCCCAACATATGCTAATATATCCATTGTCATCGCACAACCTTCACACTAATGCCTCAAAACTCAATATAAACACAGCCCAACGCGTCATGAATGCTTCCCATTAGGGCCTGCTTCTAACTTACAGTGACTTTTTCATGATCCTATGTCAAACTTACCTTCTAAATATAGATCAACAAAATGCATACAATCACAGTGACCCGATAACAATCCAGAATCCCCAGAGCCATGTTTTCACCACCAGCACATGTTAGCTGGTTTATATTTACTGAAAAAGATATACCCAAACCCAACCTACATCAGAAAATTTGCCTTTAAAAATTATCATCAACCTCTTTCAATCTTTTTTTAGATAAGAGAAAATTTTTATTAATCAAATAGTGAAAGAATACAAAAAAGGAGGATAAGGTATCCTCAAAGAACAAAAATAAAGTATCTACAAATCACGCCAATGGCGTTGAATGACCGTCAATGGCACCCCCTTGAATGCACCAGCCGCCTTCGCCCAAAGGGATGCCAAATAAACTATATGTTCCCAAACTAAATCGATACTCTTTCCCGCGTCAGAGAAAATCCTCGAGTTCCTCTCTAACCAAGTGCACCAAAGAATAGCTAAACAGGCACACCGCCACAACATCCTACCCTCCTTCCCCCTCCGCATAGCAGAGAATCGCATCTGTAGGAATTGCCCCACAGTAGCAGGGCACACAAAAAGCTCCCCACACAACAACCTATCCCACAAGGCCCTCGCAAAATTACACATCACAAACAAATGCAAACAACTCTCTCCGTCTTGCCGACACATCACACACATGCTGGGAAGAAGACACATATGTGGCCTCCGCCGTTGCACCATATCACTAGTGTTCACCTTACCAAGCACCAAAGTCCACACAAAAGCACGAACCTTCAGAGGAACCTTGGACTTCCAAATATAAGAGGAAAGGGGAAAACGTGGAAACTGTGACGAAAGGCTAAGATGATGGAGGAAGGATTTGGAAGAGAAAACCCCAGAGGAGTCCCCAATCCAAGCCCGAGAATCGTCCCTAGGGACGAGAAGCCTAGTGTGGAGGACACCTAGGAGGGAAACGAGTTCCTCCATTTCTATATCGCGTGGTGGTCTTCGAAGGTGTAAGTCCCAGGAACCACCAACCACCAACCGCTGAGTAAAAATCAGCCACAGGCGCCCCGTGAAGAGTGGACAAACGAAAAACCTGCGGATATGTAGAAGAGAAAGGAGTTTCACCATTCCACACATCCTCCCAGAACCGAACCCGTTGACCATTACCCACATTATACCTGACCAGGGGAAAGAATAAAGACAATACCTGGGAAACGAACTTCCAAGGGCAAGCATGGGAGACAGTGGAGCGCGCGTCCCACCCATTATGCTAAAGGCCGTACTTGCTTCTGATAACTCGGTGCCATAGGGAGTCAGATTCTAGGGGAAAACGCCATAACCACTTACCCACTAGCGAAATGTTTTTGGACACCAACCTACCAAAACCCAAGCCCCCCTCAGTTTTCGACCGGCACACATGGTCCCAACTGACCAAATGATCTCTCTTACCCTCACCAGCCCCCGACCAAAGAAAGTCCCTCATCATCCTCTCAATCCTATTAGCTACACTAACAGGAATTTTAAAAAGGGAAAGGTAGTAAAGAGGGATGCTAGCTAGGCAGGAATGTAAAATTGTGATCCTCCCCCCCCCCAAAGAGAAATACACCCCTTTCCAACCATCTAGACGCTTAGCCACTCAAGACACCACCGGTTCCCAAAAGGAAACCGATCTGGGATCAATCTTAATGGGTAAGTCTTCTCCATTTGTAATGTCTTCAGGTTTCTGTCTAACTGATGGGACATCCATGCTGGTAAAGCTCATGAAGAAGGCCAGGCTAGAAAGACAAATTATTCTGAGAAATATTCCAGAGGTCCCAGGTTCGAGTCCCCTCAGGGCCACTAGAGGTTTTACCGGTCGTTAACTTCAGGACCCATGGGATTAGTCAAGCAAAGCTTGGACACCCATGTTATCTTACAACAAAAAAAAAAAAAAAAAGACAAATTATAAACAAGACTGTCTAAAACATTCCACACCTTTCATGGATCACTAAGCTCGGTGTTATCACAGAGAAGTACTATGTCTTGTTTCCGAAGAGTTTGAAAGAGAGCTACAGGACGCAATTACGTCGGTTTTGGAGTATATCCACATCAAGACACCTCAATCCTAACCATACCTTTTCTCAATTCTGTCACCAACCCATCAAAAATTATCGCTATTAATAGGGAACAGCCTCGTGTTTGCCTTTGATTCATTACTGATCTAATATACAAACCCTCATTATTGATGACATAGGGTTTGACATAGCCTCCAGGCTAGTGAGAGCTGTGTGCATTTGTTTGAGATGTGTGATGTTGCCAGGTCACTGTGGGATAGGATGTTTCGTGGCAAACAGTTTGCTTGTCCTGGTACGATTGGACAGTTTATTCAGATGTTGTTTGTACATATGGGACAGGGAATGGAGGGCAAGTTGTTGTGGCGTTGCTTGTGTTTGGCTATCTTTTGGTGCCTTTGGTTGAAGATGAACCCATGGGTCTTTACTGGGGTTGGCCAGCCTGTGGGTTTGGTTTGGGATTGTGTGACGTACTTGACTTCTCTCTGGGCCATGGCAGCTGAGGCTATTAGGGCAATGTCACTTACAGACATTCAGCATTTATGGAGTGATTTGATTTTTATTAGACATGCTTTTCACTCTGAGGACTCCTTAATCTTGTATTGTTAATCTTTTGATCGTTAATGAACCTTTTTTTTATGATCTATAAAGAAGGGCTTGAGACAGGGCCACAGGCTCATATATGACAGGGCTTGACATAGGCTCATATACAAACTGTATAAAGTTACAAACCATAAATGCATTAATATTATAGCACAGAGTCAACGGCGTAAGCTACAAAGTCATTACATCAGAACTATAGCTTCATCACTTTTCTAATTTTCGACATCTTTTTATTTTGGTCCGATGTTTTTAAAATTCATCACATCGTAACTGCAAATTCATTATAATACTCGTGCAGATTAATTATTTTATAGCTGTAAATCCGTCGTAATAAACGTATAGATTCATTACATAAAATAATAATTAAAAAAATATGTAAATTTTTTTAAGAATTTCGGTTATAGTGACATGAATATGTAGGTATAAAAAAATAATGAATCTACAGTTATACTTATACATAATGGATTTATAGGTTTAACACAATGAATCTGTATATCAATAATAATGAATACGCGGGTTGTACGGCTTTTATTTTACGCAGGGTTTGTATATGAGCCTATATATAATTAATCACCATCTATTCAATAGAGTTAGTATTTCTGGGAAGAATAGATCCATTGGTAACAATCATGTATAAGTACTCCTACCCGATGAACTATGCAAGAATATTAGGAGAAAAACAAAGAGGATGTGACAAAGTTGCCTTTTAATAAATACCTATGCGCAATCAAATAGTACTTCTCATTGCTTTCCTTGTAATGCTGCAATACAGAATTCGCAACTTGATGAGTAGGAGAGAGAAGGTAAAAAGGAAAACCAGTTGTTCATTGCCAGAACTTGCCTTTGCCTGATCATTTTCATCCTCCGTTTCAAAAGCAGCTTCACTGCCCTCATCAACAGTTGTTCCATTTTCGTCTATCTCAGCCTGTCGAGCCACGGACTTTGCCTCCTTGAGCTTGGATCCAAGCTTTAGAAGATATTTCTCCGTCTCTTTGAGCAATTTGTCAACTCTATCAGATTTTGCGTCCTGACAAGTTTTGAAGGAAATAATGTAAACAGCCAGTGATAGAGCCCTGAATATATTATATAAATGTGCTTAACTTGATGCATCTATGACAAAGAGCATACCTGTACCATCCGCAAATACCCCTCCACATCATTGATTTTCAGTAAGTTAATCTTTTCACGCTGAATCCTGTCAATCCTTTCCCGGTGGATCCGCTCCTTTCTTTTGTGGAACTCCTTCACATATCTATTAAAACCCTTGCAGCGTTCTCTCTTAAATTTAAAAACATCCTCCAGTCTTTCCCTGTAAGCAGCAAGGAAATACACTTTCCTTAGAAAGTATATATATCAGACAGAAGTACTATACACCCAACAGTGTGACAAAGTATGCAACACTCTTGTTTAAAGGTTCATGAAACACACTTGTGAAGTTCAATTTCACTGAAGAACTCCTTCTGCCTCTCACGAATCCTCCTTTGTCGTTCTTCCTTCATTTTCTGCTCATATTTCTCGACATGCTTCAACCTCCTACCAACTCTGTGTTTCTTTATTGATTTCAACCGATCCATTTCCGTTTGCACGGGCTTAAAGAAATCATTCAAAATATTTCTGCAAAAAATAAATACATCAAATACAACAAGAAAATGAACATTATATCAAATGACAGTTAAGCCACAACTTATCATGCATCAGCACCTTCGAAGACGGCGCTGAAGCTCCAACAACTGAAGCTTTTTCAATTCAATAACACTCCTGGTTTTTGCAGATATATCTTCAGATGAACTCACAATTTCCTGCATTGTACAACCAAGACAACGGAAGAATGCATACCAACCAATAAGTACCTTAGCAATGTAGTATCTATCACCTCATTCTCTAAATAGCTCAGACAATATTTCTATTTGATTGATGACTATGCACCAGGTGCCAGGTGGTGCTCAAATCACAAACACAAAGTTGACATTTGTTGAATTGATTTCAAAAGGGGAAAACATAAAATTAAAGTAAATAAAAATAAAGGATCTGGTCAGAAAAATCAAAAGAAAATTGGACTAGGCTACAATAAATCAATGCAGATACATATACAGGGAACTTGTCTGAAACAAATAAATTTTGACATTTCAGAAATGTGAAGATTGCCTCAGTCACCAGCAGCACAGTGGGGAATGCAAGAGGCGATATAGCTATAGAAATACACATGTAAAAACTAATAATTAATCAAACAACTGAGCTTTCTCAGCAGTGCCAACAAAACACCACAAGTGAATCTCCCCTCCAAAAAGTGACTAAGATTCAAAGAAACTTATGCCTACATGTGTCACAAAATCAAGACAACTATGGGGGTGTTTGGCCAAGCTTCTCGCAAAATTCAGCTTCTCCCCTCATACTGTCTCACATCCACCCTCCTCCACCTCCATCTCTACAAAATATTCAGCTTCTTAGAGGCTGAAAATAGACCAAGGACCCTATAAGCAGAAGCTACAATTTGGAGCTTCTGATTTGGGCTCCTTGAGGGATAACTTCAACTTCTAAGAAGCTAATTTGGTGGTGCAGAGGGAGGTGGAGGAGGGAGGATGCGAGGAAAATGAGGGGAAGAAGCTGAAATTTGATAGAAGCTTGGCCAAGCACCCCCATATGTGTAATTAACATTAGAGATAGAAAACAACTAACTTTCCAAGATTCTACTTGATTGGCAATGGTCCTTAAGATACTATTTTGCATGATAAAGTTAAGGCTACATCATTATCAGATACGAAACCTTATAAACGCCCCAAATATTACATAATAGCAAGCATGACATTATGAACAAGAAAGTAAAAGAAAGCATTCGACGTCTGTACTAAATAAACCATAACGTAACACAAAAACTCACCTTTAACTCATTGAAACAAGAAGCAATTCTCTGATCCGCTTTGTGCACTTTCTGCACCCATTTCTGTTCAGTGACAAGTATCCTTTTCTGGTGAGCCACAATCCACTTTTCAGACAAGGTATATTTCGGAGATGGGGGCAAACCAGCAGATAGAGACTTATGTTCCTCTTCAGGTTCTGAAGATTTATCCATAGCAGCAAGAGGAATAGAACTTTTATACATGTAGCTTGTTTCAGATGTAGGAATTACTTTTGTTACATCAGAGATAGACCTTGTTTGAATCTTCAAAGCACTTTTTTCATCTGAATATTAAAATTGAGGAAGATGAGTACCATCCTTTTAGGCAATAGGAAAGTTAAGCACAATCAGAATCCAAAGTAAATAACTAAAAAGAGCACTACAGCTCATGGATATTACCAATACCATATCATTACTCATCACCCTAGTCCTCTCACAAGGCTCCCACTATATGCCGGTTATGAATTATGAGTATGTGATACGTATTATTAGGACATAAACCAAACATTGTGCCTCTACCCATCACTTCAAGCCCAATGCGCACTCGTATTAAGCGGCACACTAGGACGTAAAACTAAAGATTAGGCATTCACCAGTCAGCTTAAGCTTTTAGGAGAATTGGATAGCAATACTAAAGAGGCTATTTTCATAGACCAGATTATAATTTAGACCCTTGACGGTAAAGGCATTAAGTTAACCCTGAATCTGTAGACCCTTCCCAATGGGTAAGAGGCGAGGACAACTTAGTGCCACGTTTCTTCTAGTCAGTGACAACCCCAAGCTCAAAACTTGCCCCAGTAATAACTCTTTCTTTTGTTTCCTCTGTTTTCTGAGTAAAAGCGGGGAAGGGGCAATCAAATAAAGCACGTTAACACCCTAGTACCTCCATGGCCCCCGCTGTGGAATATACAAATTGAGCCATAGCAACTTCACCGGAGAGAGCCTGCTGGCTACATATATTCAAGCTAAGATGTAAAAGCAAACTATCTGTATCTGAGCATCTCAGTTTAGATTCACTGACACCAAACTAATTTACTTACCAATGGATGCATTTCTCAGCAACGGATGAGCATCATTTCCAGGCTCTCTGTGATGTTCACTTTCCATGCCTTGAATTGCTTTCCAAGACGCAGACAAGTGACTATCAGCATGTTGACGAATCTGAGTACCACCATCATGCTGGGATAGAAACAAAGAAGTATCTTTTCTGCTTCCCAAATCGGGTTGAGTAGAGGCAGATAAAGCCCCCTGAGAAGGGTCATTTTGAGCAACTCCAGTCCATCTAGTCATCTCAGGCTTCAAATGCTTGTTCACACCCATTACAAAAGCGGCATGGTTTAAACTGGCAGTCTGCAAATTGTCCTCATGGGCACGAACAGTTGGATTTCTCATACCTGATACATCTGGCTGCAAAGAAGTCGTTAAGACTGCAGACGAGTTGGGTATTTCCTGGATCTGAGTTTGAGCCTCCAAAACACCTCTTCCCGAAGGGAAATTCTTCTTTTCATCATCAGCACAAGAAATGTCAGTTGATGGGCCAGGTTTTTCCCCTGTGAAATTCTCAGTTTCTTTTGAGGACAGATCAGCCTCTAGAACCCTTCCAGCAGTTACAGAACCAGGAGGAACTCTCTCACTCTTTGCAACATTAGGCATGTTTCCTTGTGGATAAGCGACTTCAGCTATGGTGCTTGACTCCAGGGTTGTTGGCTGTTTCCCCCTATCTGCAATTAGCTCATTATGAGCTCCGTCTACACTGCCACTTGGACCTGGCAGCACCAATAAAATTTGCTTCTCTTCTCAACAATGCAATTTAAAAGAGAGTACAAATAGAAATTAGATTGAAGGCTCGTGTGATAATACCTTCTTTAGAAAAGCTATTTCCAAGTGCAATCTCAAGATGCAGTCGCTTTGGGGGCAAACCATTTCTGTGCAAATGAAACAACTTATCAACAAAACAAATCCAGATAAACCAAATAATCTACGGTTAGCTTCAGTATAGTAAGAACCTGAATGCCAAAAAGACAAGACACTGGGCTCTGAGCTGCTTCAAATGATGCTCCTTAAAAGGTACACTTGTAACACACGCTGGACTTGCTGAAGATTTTCCTGCATCTCTAGAAGGCGCACTTCTACGCCTATCCATTTCACCGAGATTGCAAGGATTACCACCCTGCGGAAACATACAACCAACCAGTAACAATTTTAAATCACATAATGATCTAAAAACAAGGTAGTAGTGTGATACATAAAATACAAGCCAGTACCCAAGCTAACATGGAAGAAATGATGAGACAGATAATCACACAAAAATATCGATACAAAGTCTGTTAATGATGAAAACCACAGGCCATCAATTTTCCAAACACTGAGTTCTAAGAAAAGGAAGTGAAACTTTTGAATGAATTTCACAATGAAAAACTGCAAAAGTAATGACAAGCAATCTTACTGATACCTGGAGTTTCTCTTTCAGTTTTTCCATCAATACACAGTTTATATGAACGGCAACATAGTACCACAAAATGACTTGTCAGACGTAGTGTTGCACATATCTCCTACCTAGATGACATGGGTGTTCGGGCTTTTGCCCGCATAGTCCCACAGGCATTAAAGTTCATGGCCAGGAAAAACTGTAGTGGTCCTAAGGGGGCTCAAAGTCTCACACGAGTGACCTGAAGAATATGTATCAGAGTTCTTATACCAGCTCAGGGTTAGTGTTGCATATATCTTCACCTTCACACTAGGTGGTGGTGTATCACAAAATAGGATGGCAAAGTTTTAAAATAAGGGCTTTCCAACAACTAGGAAGAGAGAGAGGGCTCCTACTTTTGCAAAGATATTATGTGCTCTCATTACATAGATATTCGTCATTTTAAGCGTCAATTTTGCAAGCCTACACAGTATAGTAGAAGAATATTAGACAGCTACCATGCCTAATTGCATAACTATTGAATTAGATGGATTTGTGTTCGGAGACTCTCCCAGCCACAGAATACACACTTGTTGGATTTGTTGTTCTAACAATCATAAAATAGACAAGGGGGTGATAAAGCAAAGGATGAAGATGGAACAAGATATAAGGAATTGAGTGGCTTGAAAAGAGAAAGCACCTGAAGGAGCCTGTCAGCATTCAATGCTACGAGGGAAATTCCTGCAGCTTCTGAACGGGGTGCTGAATTTAAGTTTGCCATTGTTATGTCAGCTTGATTTGGTGACATCAACTGGCCTGGCACCCCTCTCTCTCGAAAACTTGATGCTGCACCCTTGAGAAATCCCTGTTTCCAGTGTTCGGAATCAACTATACCTTTTCCAGCAGAAGGATCAAGTGATGGAGAACCTGTGACAAAAAAGGAATATTTGCCTCATTCATTGACAAAAAGATTCTGACCACATCAATGTATCTGAACAAAATTTGATCTAAAGTCCTCCTACCAGAGGCAATGTAAGATTTCCTGGCCAGACCTGAAATGCAGGTTGGCTCGTAAGTTAATGATGTGAGCATTTAGTTTCTAGAGCATGAATTACCATCTCAAACATGGTACGAATATCTTGTTTCTAACCCCGGTTCCAATCATTGAAATATCTAAAGTAGTCCATTACTATGATAATCTTTCCAGTCCCATCTTAAAAATCAGGTTTCCCAATTGGCATTATGGGTTACTTAAAACATACAGAGTTGAAGTAGTCCAATCATCAAAGGTAGCTGGTAACATGATATATTTTTTCATTATAGGAAAAAACTAGTAATGGGAAAGATAGATTAATCAGGGCCGCAGCATGGTCTGAAGGCATGCCATGATTTGCTAGAGTCGTACTTTCAGTATTGCCAGTATTAGGTTGGGAAACAAGCACCTCTTTGGTATCTCAAAATTGCACAAGGACTCCATGGGCTAACAATTTCTCTCACCACTGATGTTAGGGAGTAGAGTATGTACAAACTTGCAGGGTAAAATTGCCCAAAACAAACTTTCCATTTCTGGCTGTCGCTTTCATTGGTAAAATCAGGTTCCTGTACTAAATAACGGAAACTCTACTACTTGCTTTCTCTGCTCTCGTAGTTGTTTGCCACACTTTGCAAAGCTCCATAGCCATAAACCACCTCTAGTTTGATTTTTACCCATGTTAAAATTTAACCATTAAAATTCTAGTTGCAAGTACTTCCAAACCCTTGTTATTAGCAGGTCAATCTTTTTACAGCAGCAAATCAATATTCACCGTAACTGAGCAAAAAAGAGAGTCATTCACTGAGCCAAGTAGGATAAATAAAATGTTTGGACAAATAACAGTTTTCTGCCTTATCTTGCTTACAGGTAACATTCAGACGAGGATGCACAGAGATGAAAAAAATTCCTGGAATCGGGACAGACGATAAGCAGGAGGATTTTCTTTCTTCTTTTAGAGAAAGAAATAGAATATATTAATGAATCATAAAAGGTAAAGCGGGTGAGAGCAAGAGTCCTAACACTAGCTCAAATTTCTCTCCCCTCCATTTCCATAAAATCAACAGCCAGACTAAACCGCAATAGCTTCATCACATCTTCCATGACCGATGGTTTCCCGAAATTCCAGCTTCGCAGAAAGATGGAGAAAGATAAAAAGAAAAAGATGTGCTGCACCACAAAGGCATCACATTTTGCGGAAATGGTAAAACCTAGAGATCAAGCATAATGACACATGAAAAGGCAGAATATTGGGGAATTTGATGAAAAATGTGACTAGACATGCACAAAAAGCACACTGGAGCAAGGCCAGTTGCCATGACCATCAATTAAGAATGAAAAGGGAGAAGAAGAAGCAACAGAGGAGTACAAGTATGACCCTAAATTTTTGAGTAAAAAGTCAAGTGTGTCTGTTTTACACACTGGAAGTCCAGCACTGGCCTTAGAGTTCAAGATCATCTCCAAATTTTCATTGAGCCCCCATTTCAATTGCTAGCTTTTGCTTTTTTAATTAAACCTCGGATACTAACCGTTTATTTATATGAACAATAACATGTATACAGAGAAGCAAATTCATACAAGCACGCCTTTGCAATTTGCATATAAAAACATGATTCAGTCTGACAATTAGATCTACAAGATCCGGTCACCGTTTTAGTCAACTATTACAGAGGACTCTTCACATGCCTCATTAGTCATTAATGAGGCTTTTGTAACAACTATCAGCATACACATTATGAACTTATTCCAAGTCAACAGCACAGAAAAACAAATAATCCTCCCCCTCCTCCCAGCTGCATCCATCGAGGGACCAACAATCCCACCACCGACAGCCACACACGTGCAGGCTGCTGCTACAATGACCTTTAGGTTTCACCATTTCCCCTCTTTACCCCATTTCACTAGGGATTTTCATTTAATCTGGCAACTTCAAAAAATCACAAGAGTTCGTAAATTTGTCGCCTTTCACGGCCATCGATAACAAAATAAAAGAGAACAAACTCATAAATCAGAAGAAACAACATTAACAATAAAGAGATTAACCTCACGAACCAAGTAACCAGTGCAAATTCAATCAAAAGTGAGTACCTATAATACCATATCACATCTATAGCGCTTAAGGGCCTTAGAACAGGGTGAGGTATGAGGAGGCCATTGGCCCTGTGTATCTTTCATTTTTACTTTCTTCGATCGAATTACTAACACATAGCAATATTGTCGGCTGGTTCTTGGTCTCACTAATGCTAAATGCGCGTGAATCATGACATCGTTTGATTGAATATCCAACTCTTCCACTATGCTTTCAATGTTCTGATATTTAAGGGTGGTGTTGTATATTCACACACAGCAACACACCGTTTTATGATAGGGGTTGCAACTTGCAACACATCCAACGACAAAGAATCATCCACTTATCCATTGTCCAATAGAATACTTCTGACTCACACTTGGCCCTTTCCAGGGTTCCTATTAAGTCAAGCCCCTTGGGGCCACTGGAGGTTTTTGTAGTCGTTAACTTCAGGGCCCATGGGATTAGTCGAGCAAAGCTTGGATATCCATGTTATCTTTAAAAAATTAGGTTTCTCGACAAGGCAAAAGATGCTTTGTTTCATTTGGAACTGTACATACTGCATACAGCCATATCCAATTTCCTCTTATTCCATAAAAGAGCATGCCGTTGCAGGGTCACTCTCAACTCCTTTCAAGTTTCATATCAAGACGCAACAAACACATAGCACAACTAGCTCAAAGTATAACTGCAATATAATAATTCCAAGTCTCCAACTATGCACAAACCCTTCCTTGTTCATCCTGTTCTTACAGCATTCTAGCCATAACAGTGAAAAGAAGCTGAAAAAGGAACAGAAGATTTCACCTGGAAAAGATCCTGGCATCTCAACCTTGCCAGTAAACGTCTCTTTCCTTATATCAGGCATGCCAGTATGAGTGTCCGACTGCTGAGTGCTATCAATATGAGGTTCCATGGCAGATGAGTCAGGCCTCTTTCTCTTGATGCTGGCTCTTTTAGGATCTCTCTGACCACCTTGCTGCTCCCATCCAGCTGTTTCACGCCTATCCTGTGAATGTGAGTTAGTGGATCTAGTGTCCATACTTGAAGGGCTCTCGTGATCAAATGACCTGGTACTCCTTTGGGAAACGGATCCTTGGAAAGGATCATGTCCAATGTTGCTTGGCATAGCAGGCAGCCTGCTAGAAGAGAAACCATCGGTTTTGCTGGTGTCATTTTCAATCACTTCTGATTCTGCAACAGCCCCTACAGGCTGTGAACATCCTGCAGAACAATATTTTTGTACACATTCAACCATGAACAACGGATAGACATCCTTAGAAAAGAATACAAGACCTACAACAAGCAACTGTTCACACCTGCAGCTTGTGCTCTAGCAGCTTCACCTGAATGAGATCCGCTACCCATAGCTACCCGCGATGACATTAATGCGTCAATATTAAGACCATGCTGATTTATAACTGTCTCCATAGCCCTAGTAGGGGAAAAAGCATAAAAGAAACACAGAATGTAAGCACCTTACATGTTCCTAAAGTAGAGAATAATTGTGGAGCAAAGCAAGCATATATACATTGCTAAAGCAAGAAACAACACATGCAACCTAAATATAAAAACAACAAAAGTAACAACACCCAGCTTGAGTCCCATCATTCATGAGAGCTGGTGGGTCAAGCTGTACATAGCCTTACCCACCCCTAAATAAATCCAAACTAGCAATGCCCCTAACAAGTTGAAGTACCTTTTTTTCTTTTTGAGGGTGGGTAGGTCACCAGCCCCCCTGCTTACAGGTCAGGGGAGGGGGCTAGTCGGAGTAGATTCCGGGTGGGCTGGAAGACCCATTGGGATTACTCCACAAGACCAGCCCTAGCCTGCCCAAAGTAGCATTTTTGGAAGATATGAAAAGTGAAACATTTTTACAGTGGGAAGGTCGCAAAAGGGAGGTACTATACTACTATTTGCAAAAGTTGTACTACAAGTAGTATTACAATATATGGTATGAATGACAGCGATGACTGATGTGATGACAACAATAATGGCACTAACGACACTTAGAGCAAAATAATAGTAACAGTAACAGAATTAGAGCAAACTCAAACCAAATAACATCTGTACTAATCGAAATAATGTCTCCCTATGCTTATTTACTTCTTTTAGAGATACTTTTCAGAAATGTGTTTTGTGGATCCTTTGGAAATAGCCTGTCTGCTAGCTCCACTTGGAGATAAGGCAATGCACATTATAACCTAGACAAATAATTACAGTGCATCAGTGACCTATTGGTGTTTTTGCGAATGGAAAAAGGCGACAAATAGATATGGCATAAATCATGGGATGGGGACACACTACATATCGAAAAAAGCAACCAAAAGTGAACCTAAAAATCATGATAAGTACTACTACAAGGAAACTACAAGGAAAGGGGGGGGGGAGCCTTTATTAATAATTGGTCAACTGTGAGACATATTTAGCCTTCTATGCCAGAATACCAACTCACTCCTTTTTTCTTTTGATAAAGAAAAGCTTTATTAAAATATCAAATGGTAAACAGTTACAAGGATGAGGACAAGGAGTCCTCAAAAGGAAACAAACTGGGAAAAAAATTACAAATCGCCCCAATGACGTTGCACGTCGCTAAGAGGCACCCCTCTAAAAGCCCCCGAAGCTTTCGCCCAAAGATAGGCCAAATACACCACCCGATCCCAAACAAAGTTTAAAGGCTTAGAGGCCCCGTCAAAAGTCCGGGAGTTCCGTTCCTGCCATACGCACCAAAAGATGGCAAAAAAAGCACACCGCCATAACATCCTATTCTCCTAGCCCCTTCCAAGGCCAAGAGAACGAGCCTGGATCAGCTGAGTGATCGTAGGGGGCAAATGAAGCATTCCCCACCAATACTAAAAAGTCTTCTCCAAAGATATTTTCTAAAACGACAATGCAAGAATAAGTGCACAGAAGTCTCGCTAGCCTCATTACAGAGCACACACACATCTGGGGACAAGGACCAGCCAGGCCTCCTCCGCTGAACCATATCATGAGTGTTCACCTTATCTAAAATACCAACTCACTCCTTCAACAAAAAAGGTTCATAACAATATGAACAGAGAAAGTTCGGGGCAAAGCACATCAGAATGTGGAAGTTCATCAAAGGATGGTATTCCAGAAAAGGTCAGGTCTAAACCTGTGGCTCATTTTCTTGGGTGCTCATGGAACCAAGCTTTGCCTCTTTAACCTATTCTAAAGGAAAAGCAGCAATCGAATTGTATTGTCCTTTAAGCAAGATGTTTTGAATGTGTAACACAGTAGAGGAAGCGGAGTTGGAGTTTGGCGAGGGCTTTTAAGGGTGTTCCCCTCACTTTTGTACAGCGCCATTGGCGAGATTTGTAGTTTTTATTTCTTATGAGGATTCGGAATCCTCATTTTGGTATTCTTTCAAGATTTGATTAATAAAAAATTTCCTTATCTAAAATATTCTAGTGACTGAAAAAACTTTGCCCACAACAGCAACATTGTTTTACCCAATTAGTACTTGGATCACTAAGAGTTGTTGCAGTTCTGCACAGTACTTTCCTTTCTTTTTCTTGTCAATAAGATAAATTTGTGTTTAAGATAAGAAAATAGAACTTTTTTAACTAGAGAAAATTTATTAAAAATCGAAAGAATAATACAACATAAGAGGACAAGGAGTCCCCATAAAGAATAAAAACTAATTACAAAGCTCGGCAATGACGTTGAACAGATAAGAAAAAGAATTTTTTTAAGGATTTTAGAAAGAATACAAGACTAAATCGTTCTCAATGAAGGACCCTAACCAAACCAAGCCAAACCTAAGAGAAAGGCATAGGACTAAGATGCAATAAGATGAAAGTTGTACTAAAAAAGAAGTACATAGGACTCCTCAAAATCCATCTTCTTACAAGTAAACCACACAGCTCCAAACAAACTGAGGTGGCCAGGAACTCTTAGAGAATATATGAGAATTCCGCTCCATTCAAAGGCACCAAAAACTGCGAAAAAAGCATACCACCACCACAACATAGTCTCCTAACCCCTTCCCATCCCAACTTATCAAGTCTGCAATTGTTGGACAATAGTTGCAGGACAAACAAACTACAATGTCCACTAAAAAGACACCTTCAGACTGTCTGTACAAAGTCATAACGCAAGAACAGATGCATACATGTCTCACTATCAAGGTAACAAAGAACTTTCCTTGTTCACGAGATCGTAAACTCTCCTCTAGCAACATTTCCTTTCTCCTCACAGGTGGCTATTATAACAAAAATATGTACAGCTAACATGCCAAGAAAGGCATCTAAATATGCTAATAGGTAATTTTATGGGAAGTCCAGCGAAGAATCAGCTGGTCATGTGGTGATGCATTTTGCAAGAGCTACCTCATGGAAATTTTAGTGTTCTCAATGTGAAGTGAGTTGGCTGATCAACCTTCAAACATCTGCAATCATCTTATTTCAGGGAAGACTATATTACAAAAATGTAAGCAGGAAATGCTTGGAGACACTTTTACCAGCGATAAGCAGATCTCATGAAGAAATAATATCCTTTGAATACAAGGAATTCTTTTGTTTGGCAATAGAATTAAAAGTTTCCAGTGTTCTCTAAAACGTAAGTGATATTTTAAATTGATCAACGACTACCCTTATTTCGATGTTTCAGAAACTATCATAGAAGGAGCATGATTCCCATCCGACTTTGTGCTTATGCCGTTTGGTGAAGACTGAAGATGGCTTTAGAGTCATATTAATGATCATTTTTCTATTCTTGATGTCTATATCACTCAAAAGTGGGAAAAGGCATACGTGGGTGCACAATCTAGGGTTAAACCTTTCAATTGATAAATCAAACATGGACCATGTAACTAGATACTAGAACTCAATCAAAAAGTACCAGATTTTTTTCGAGGGGCAAACAGAGGTGTGTTCCAGAATATGTGATTATACTCAATCTCTTAGTTTTAAACTGATTGAATGTCTCTCGATTCTTACAATAAATAATTCCCGAAAGTTTTCCAAAGTAAAATTATCTCTTGATTTCTGCTTAAGGAAATAAATTTATTATGAGAGTAACCAGGTAAAAAGACCACCAAATTAAGTCAAAGGAAATAGAGAGGATCCCACTCTATAAAACAAACCAGCCCAACATTTTTCCGATAACAGTAAAGTATGTATAATGAAGTGTCAAAAAAATCCAACAAAAGCGGACAAGTTGTCCTCCTATACGAAACAAAATACATCAGACCAGTTTTGCTGGATCTGAGTAATAGAATATATCCTAAAAGCCTCCGCGGCTCTTTCCCATAAGAATTTAATGACGATAAAATGACCCTATCCCACAGCATATCATCTTTAATGGTCACCCCATTGAAAACCCGAGCATTCTTTTCCAACCAGCCACCAGAAGATTGCAACCACCCCATAACGCCATAACAACCCAGTCCAACATAGAATGAGACAAAACATGTTAGAAGGTTGATCAGCCAACTCACTTCACATTGAGAACACTAAAGAATATTCTCTGAAGCCTGACCGTTTTCTTTTTTTAACATAAAGAGAAATTTTATTGAAAGAAAAGGCTAAGTAGTTACAAGCAGGACGACAAGAAGTCCTCAAAAGTAAAAAATACTTGATTACAAGTCGCCCAGTAACGTTGGACGTCAGTGAGAGGCAACCCTCTAAAAGCCCCTGAAACCTTGGCCCAAAGAGAAGCCAAATACACCACCAGGTCCCCAACAAAGCCCACTGGCTTAGAGGGCCCATAAAAAATACGGGAGTTCCATTCCAACCAAACACACCAGAAGATGGCAACGATAGCACACCGCCACAACATCCTATTCTCCTTGCCCCTCCCTAGGGCAAGAGACCGAGCCTGTCCGCTTAAGCTCTCCAGCCACTAGTTGTCTATAACACCCACGGTCAATTCAATTCCCTCTACCAAACAAAAGCCAAAATATTTGGTCCTTCTCATCAAGTGACACCTTTATAATCTAGCTTTCTTCTTTAATACTCTTTCATTTCTACACATGAAAGTGAAACTACTTGGATCAGGTCGGAAAGACACCACGTGAATTAAAAGCCATAGGGTACAATGAGTTGATAGTGTTCCCTAAGCCTGAATACGAAGCACTGGCTGCTAGGAAAAGCAAGGGGCACATCACTGTTATTAAAAATGTAGCCAACCATATAATGCATCATGATACCGAGGCATGTAATATATACTATAAGCATGATGTCAATACAAAATTAGTGAGAGAGAGAGAGAAACTGAATTTAGCACCCCTATTGCCCTTGTGCACTATATGTTCCTTTGTTTCTTTGATAATGAGGAAGTATGTATTGATGAAGAGTCAAAAATTACACCAAAGGAGGGCCAGATGTCCTCCAAAATATCTAGTTACAAATCAATTATGCTGCAGTTGAGTAATAGAATACTCCATAAATGCCCCCCGAAGCTCTAGCCCATAACAACGTACAACGCTAGATAAGTGTCTTTATTTTTTTCAGATAAAAGAAAATTTGTATTAACAAAGCTGTAAAAATAGCAGCAGAGGACAAGTTGTCCTCAAGAAATTACAACAATTTATGCCAATTTCTCTGAAGCTCAGTAATTGAGTAACTCCTAATAGCCCCTCACGCCTTAGCGCACATAGAAGCTAAATAACGACGCTAGATAAGTGTCTTTATTTTTTTTAGATAAAAGAAAATTTGTATTAATAAAGTTGTAGAAATAGAGCAGAGGACAAGTTGTCCTCAAGAAATTACAACAATTTATGCCAATTTCTCTGAAGCTGAGTAACTCCTAAAAGCCCCTCCCACCTTAGCCCACATAGAAGCTAAATAAGTCACTCTATCCCAAAGTGCCTCCGATGGTAGGGAACCTCTAGAAAATTCTGGCATTCCGCAAAAACAGCGGTGCGCCGCAGTAGCTTCATCTCCTTATCCCTTCCAAAAGCCCGAAGCGCACCGGCTCCAACACTGTGGCAGGAAACACCCATTGTTCCCCTACAAAGCCAAACAACTTTCCCCATAAAATAAGAACCAAATCTCAGTGAAGGAAATGTGAACTTGTCTCGCTACTAACACGGAATAGGACACACATGTCGGGCGAGATAGCCAACCCCGGACGCCTCCTCTGTAGCATACCATTAGTATTGATTCCCAACGCCATCATCCAAACAAACGATCTAACCTTCAAACGAACCTTTGCCTTCCACAAAAGGGTGGCTATAGGGAAAGGAGCATACTGTGAAGATTCACCCAGACGCGCTAGCAATGATTTTGAAGAAAACTGTATCACCCTTCCGAACTCTGGCATCATCATTGCCAGAAGGTCAAGCAGTTTCCAGCAACCCAAGTAAATCAGTCAGCTCCCACATCTACACCTCACGCAAAGCTCAACGAAACTGGAGATCCCAGGAATCATCCACACTTCTATCTCACTCCATCATTCTACTCTCATGCCCCTGTGATAAACGATACAACCGAGGAAACCCCTCACAAAATGCTTGCTCCCGACACCAAGTGTCTTCCCAGAATCGAATACAAGTCTTTATCGGTTTATCCCACAACAACTCAGCCAAAGTAGCCACTTGGGCATTCCTCTCCAGCCAAAGACATCAAATGATCGCAAATATTGCACTACACCGCAACAGCCTTATCTCCTTTCCTCTCCCAAACCCTAAAAACCGCACCTAGAAAACCTCATCAATGCTATAGGGGCAAACCCACGTCTCCCCAAACAATCTACTCCACAACAAAAAATAGCATGCAGTACTTGCTCAGTTGCTCAACACATAAGACAAGCATCCGGCAAAAGAGCAACCCCGTGCCTCACGTACTTTGTTAATGTCCACCCTATCCAGTGTCAAAGTATAAACAAATGCTCGTACATCAAAACACACTTTTGCCTTCCAAATGAAATCTGCAATAGGAAACTAGGGAAGAGGTGTGCTCAAGTGCTGGAGAAAAGACTTACAAGAGAAGTCCCCTGTGGAATCGCCAATCCATCTCCTATAGTCAGCACCCCCCGAGACTAGGACTGTCTCCAAAAGATCAACACTGTGATCTCACCTATCTCCCAATCTTCTGGCGCTCTCCGCAAATGAAGATTCCAAGATCTAGTGTCTGTGGAAAAGAAATCTGCTACAACAGTATCATAAGTGGAAAGCTGGAATACACGTGGATATCTAGAACACAAAGCCTGCCCTCCTAACCAAACATCCTCCCAAAATAGGATCCCCCTACCATTACCCAATTTCAGCTCTCCACCAAAGGCATAAATCTGGAAGAAACCTGTGAAATAAACTTCCAGGGGGTAGCATGTGTACTCTCTACTACCATATCTGCATCCCAGCCATTAGCATGCAACCCATCAATACTTTTTTTTTTAGATAAGAGAAAATTTTATTAATCAATCAAATGAAAGAATACAAAAAGGTGTGGACAAGAAGTCCTCGAAAGAATACAAAAAAAATCTATAACTCCCCCCAATAAAGTTGAACAAAGGTAAGTGGCACACCCTTGAAGGCCCCAGCTGCCTTCGCCCAAAGAGATGCTAAATAAACAATATGATCCCAAACATAATCGACAGTCTTTCCAGAAGCGGAGAAGATTCTTGAATTCAGCTCTAGCCAGATACACCACAAAGTAGCCATACAAGCACACTTCCGCCACAGCTTACCCTCTCTCCCCCTCCCTCCAGCAACAAAACGCATATGAAGAAACTGGCCCACTGTAGCAGGGCTAGCAAAAGGCTCTCCCCCAGCCAACCTACCCCACAACATCCTAGCAAACTCGCACAACACAAACAGATGCAAGTCGTCCTCACAGTCATGACGTCACATAACACACACATCCGGCGACAAACACCAAACAGACCTCCTCCACCGCTGCAACATGTCATGCGTATTCACCCTGCCTAACACCAAAGTCCACACAAAGGCGAGCACCTTCAGAGGAATCTTAGACGTCCAAATATATGTAGCAAAAGGGAAATGGGGGAATTGAGAAGGAAGATTGAGCCGATGCAGGATGGACTTGCAGGAGAAAACCCCAGAGGAGTCTCCTTCCCAAGTCCGAGAGTCGTCCCTAGGGACGAGAAGAGTAGTGTTTAGGACACTCAGGAGGGTAACAAGTTCCTCCATCTCACGGTCATGGGGAGCTCCACGTAAATATAAGTCCCAAGAGCCACCCACATCGGAATAGAAATCCTCCTAATAACCTTATGCCAAAAGCTCTCCGGTTCAAGAGGGAATCGCCGCAACCACTTCCCCACAAGTTTGTGATCATTTTCACTAAGTTTTTGACAGTTCATTCATACACACATTGTAAGTTTGTGATCATATTCACTAATTTTTGCTAATTGTGGTAATCAGCTGAGTTTTGATAAATTTTCATCTATCTTTGCTAAATTTTGGGTTCATATTTACTAAAATCGGACAGTTAGCCAAGTGCTTGATCACTTCAATGGTGGTATTATATAACTAGCTATATGCAGTTTCTGATGTTTTTGTTAATCAGATGTTAACTTATTAGTCGAGAGGGCCCAGGATGTTGCACCTAAACCAATCTTTTACATGCTAAAGCCCTAAATCCTAACCATAGGTCGCACCAAAACCCAAGCACCCAAATCTATGCTGTACCCTACACCCAAAAGATTGCAAAGTGTGTACGGGGTGAACCCTAAGTTGAGGGAGGCCTGTATAACGCGCCAAAACCCAGCTCATACGCACTCTATCCGTATATCACACCGCCTTGGGGTTTAGATATACAGCTACTTCCTTTCATGGGGACCCTTTTCCCTTTCATGTTTTTCTTCCTTTATAAAAGGAAGGATCAAAACACCTTAGATAAAGTTAATAAAAGGGAATCAGAGGCACTCATCCACAAGCTATACTACTTTAAGTTGTTTATAGCGCAAGGGAGGATGGAAAAGTCTCTACCTTCTGAATGCATGCCAAACATAGCAAATACCTAAGCATTAAGCAATCTATCTTTTCTCATAACCAACAAATGGATGATGCATTCGGAAATAAAATAGCAAACAAAATACAGCCACTGGATACTATGAATGACAAACAAAATCGAGTGAATAACTTCCGTAAAAGTCCAACCCAAGGAAGGTAACTTCATTGTAAATAAAGAAAACTCAACGTGAGAAGTATGGAAATCAAGTGAAAATGAATCACCTTGATATAACTTGGTACGGCATAGAATTTTCCTTGCCACTGGCTTTCATATGCTGCAATATCTGACACATTTATAAGTATGTAAAAACACATAAGAACACTTACATCCACTGCAGTCAAAAAACTGCCCAACATCATCCCATGTACGCTTCAGTTAAGAGCGAAAGATGAAGAACACTCACAACATAAAGCTTCGTGGCCAACTTCGCTGGCTCATCTGTAGACTCTTGAATGAGCTTCTGCAGAAACTTTGCAGCCTCAAACTCAACATTATGCGGAGCCGCCATCCCATCCAACTTTAAAACATTATTCCAAAATTACAACAAATATAGCAGGGACAAATCCAAATAATAAAAAATAAAAATAAAACACTTGTAGGGGCACAAAATAATTAACAATACTACAAAATCAGATTTAAATTTTTCTTTAAACAATATTGTTATTAATTACTTAAAATTAGCTAACCGCGTTATTCATCAATTGGAAATTAGTAAAAATGTAAAGTAAACCAAACTAAACAAGCATATCTACTCTTTACAACACGTAAATACAACCAATCAAATTAAAAAAAAAAAAAAAAAACCAAAGTAAAATAATAATTCAAAAAAAAAGTCAAGCATTTTTCAGCCCCCTACCCCTGTTCCATTTTTCAGCATTAAACCGAAAACAAAACATCTAAATCAGCAAACGTCAAAGTAGAAATTATTAAATTAATTTCAGATTAAACAATTTTTGGAGAATCGCATGCCACCAATTTCGAATTGAATTCTCATATCAATCAAAACCCTAGAATTGCGATTCAAAAAAAAATCGGAGAATTAAGGAAAAGAGAAGGGAAGAGAGAGAAATTATACCGTCGATCAGGATTAGGGAGGCTACAGCACCAGCGTTTCTACTGGGCCGGAGCCTGGGCTTAGGCCTTTACGAGCAGCGAAAGAACAGTTTCACTGAGAGAGCTGATTTGTGATTTGCTTAGCTGAGAAATTGAAAGAGAGAGAGATTGAGAGATGAAAATTTGAGAGGATAATAGATAAAGGGGGAGAGAGAGAGAGAGAGAGAGAGCTTACTGAGTGTGAAACAGTTTTGTGCATTTGAGAGAGAGAGAGAGAGAGAGAGAGAGTAAATGGGAGAGTCCGAGGGTGTCTACAATGGTGGGTAGGCTGGTGGGTTGCTTGTAAAATGAAGTGTCACGCAGGAAAAAATGAGAGATTGTGTGTGTTTGTTTTTTTTTTTGAGATTGTGTGCGTTTGGGATTTGGGGATTTAATTTTTTGGGAGCTAAATACCACATCCCTTTTAAAATAATACACATCTTGAAATTTGAATTTCTTTAAATATCCCTAAAATTTAAAAAAATTAAAACAACACTATCTATCCTATCCCCTCTCACCGGTCAACACCCAGACACAAGCTAAGTACGCAACATACTAACATAACACACACATGCACCACTCATCAGCACACACCCGCTCGTCCCGTCCTCACCACCCCTCCCCCTAAACCATCCCTACAGCTGGAAGAAGTAGCAAAGGAGAAGTGAGAAAAAAATCCTGGTCAAATTGAAATAGAATCAAATAGAAAGTTAACATTTGTCATATTATATCAAATACCATCAACAATATGTCAATAAGGTGCACTTCATTTGAAGTTGGTGTAATTGTTTTATCGCTCACATCTGTAAAGTAGCATGGCAAACTAGTTTATTTTAAAATGGCTATGATTTTTGTGTTGTGATGTTTTCTCCTATTCACGATTTTGCCCTCTATTGAATTTGTAAGCAAGGTATTGAAGTGACGTTAGTAAAAACTTTTTTCATTCATGCGCCTATATTAGGCGCATATGTGAGTACCCTGCGCCTATATTGGGCGTAGGTCTATGTTACCTGCGTCTACAATAGGCGCATGTCTAAGTTACCTGTGTGTATCACAGGCGCATGTATTTTGGATTTTCGAAAAAAATAAATTAAAATTGGGTAAATTTGATAACTTATTAAGCGTGAGAATGAATCTTAAAATAATCGTCCTTACGGTTGTTACTCTTTGCCATTATGATTGAGATTGATAGAACAATTGATTAGAACTGTAAAGCGATTTGTTAAACGATTCACAACAAAATTAAGAGATATTATAAGTTGGGGTGAAGGGAAGGGAATTAGGCATAAAATTAAAAGAGGGCAAAATTGTAATTTTTTTATTAGGGGTGTGGTATTGTTTAAAAAGAGGTTTGGTATTAATGCGAATTGAATTTTTTATTTGATTTGATTAATCAAACAAATAAAATAAAATACTCCAAGAGTATCCCTCATGCTAAATTTTCCAAGAGTATCTCTCATAGTGTCATACCAAAAAAGAGTACCCCTTATAGGACATAGTGTCTGTGACACCCTAATATTTTCCATAATTATTATATCGATTTATAATCCTTTTATAAATAGTTTCGGAGATTTAAATCGTATGCATATTCAATGATTCAATTTACTCAATTAAAGCTATAATAATATTAATTATTACTATGGGAATTTCGTGATTTATATTTATCAAAATTGGGAATTTTAATTAAATTATTTTATGTATGAATAAGGATTATTCATATTGTTTTAATTAGCTTTAATTAGCATGTAAATCAGAAAATTATTCCTAAACCTAGTAGAATTGACATTGGTTGACTGGAGGCCTATATAAGCTTAATGTGAGGAAGTTCATCAGTTTCCAAAACTGAACCAATTCGCACACACTCTCTCTCTCCTCAAGGCACTCTCTCTCTCCTCTCTCTCTCACTCAACCGATCTCTCTCTCTCCTTCCTCGACCGCCAGTCACTGGAAACCACCAGGGCCACCGCCGCGGTGAGCCCCCTTCTCTCTCTCTCTCTTTCTTTCTCCCTCTCTCCCTCGCGATCGCTCTCTCTCGCTCTCCCCTGTTTCGCGGTCGCACGACCACCGCGTCACTGCCACGCCACCAGGCCGTCGCCTGGGTGGTCGCCGCCCTCCCCTTCTCTCTCTCTCTCTCTCTCTCTCTCTCTCTCTCTCTCTCTCTCTCTCTCTCTCTCTCTCTCAAACTCTCTCTTTCTCTCTCCTCGTCGTGGCTCCGGCGAGCCACCGGCACCACCACCGACCATGGGATCAAACTACAATACTAGTCCAAAATTTAGCGTCTGAATATCGCGAGCGCATAAAGTTTCAGCCCATAACCACTTATGCCCAACTAACTGAAGTAGGCATGGCCATTGAGGATGACCAACTTCAAAGAGGGAAGAACAAGGTCACCTACAACAACAACACAAGTGGCTACAAGGATAAGAAATACACCAACACCAATCATGCCTCCACGAGTAGAGGAAATGAGGTAAATGCCATTACTGATAGGCGTCCGAGAAGGTTCACTCCCCTTGGGATGCCTTATGTCAAAGCTCTAGACAAGCTAGTCAAAGGAGACTACTTGCACCCTATTGGGCCTACTCTTGATCCTCCCATAGAGGAGAGGTCACCATACTGGAATGAGTCAGCATTCTGCAAATACGATAGGGGTCGTGGGCATGACACCGAGAAATGCTACACTCTCAAAGAGAAAATTCAAGGTCTGTTCGATAATGGCACCATACCATTGCCTAATAAAGATGCACCACCGCCTAGCAACAATACTAATCCCCTTGGGAACTCTTTTGCCATTGACATAGAGGAAGGATTCGATCCATCCTACCTAATCACTCCTATTGGGCAAGCAATACCAACTTATCCAAGCCCAAGGCCCGCGCTAGACATTTGTGGCCTTTGGGGTAGTGATGAGGAGGATAATGGGCATTATACTGATCCTGAAGATGTGCTAACCCCTCAAGTCCATGATATAGCCAATGCAAAGCATGGTATGACATCTCTGATGACGAGAAAGATGAAGATGACAATGATTTGAATTACCTCACGAGGTCAGGTCGCCAATTCAGGTCCGGAAACATCTACATGGATCCATCTCAAATCCAACCTGTAGAGCCCGTTTCAATCCCCCATAGGGCCAACTCAAAAAGAGGCAACTAAAGAGGATGATGGAACTAATATCCTTAGGCAATTGCAAAGGACAAAAGCTGACATATCCATTTGGCGATTGTTGACTACTTCTATCACTCATAGAAGAGTCGTGCTAGAAGCCTTAAATGCAACCACCATCTCTCCAAATGCTACTCCCGAGGATGTGGTTAACCTCCTGGTCAAAGGAGATTCATCTACGCCCGTCACCTTCTGTGACAAGGATCTTCCACCCGAAGGCATTCATCACAATAAAGCTTTATATCTGACTGTAATTTGTCAACAAAGACAAGTCCCCATGACTTTAGTTGACAATGGCTCTGCTGTAAACATGTGCCCTTTGAGGACTGCTGAACACCTCAAAATAGGCTGCAACAACCTCGCGCATTCCGCACTAGGTGCTAAGAGCTTACGACAAGTCCAAAAGAAATGTCATAGGCACATTCTCCATGAACATTAACATTGGGCCCATCGAGAAAATGGTCCAATTTCATGTTATAGATATTCCGGCCACCTTTAATCTACTTTTAGGAAGGCCTTGGTTGCATGGGCTTAATGCTATAGCCTCAACCCTTCACCAAAAGGTGAAGCTATCTCTTACAGGATCCACTTTGGAAATCTGCGCCGATACCATGGTAGCCCAGATAGAAAAAGCTCCAGTCCCAAAAATAGAGCATAATGAGCAATATGAAGAATTGTGGGGCTTTGAGAAAATAGCCTTCATAGAGACAATAGAGCCCATGCTCGATGTGAATACCCTACTAAGAAAGCAAGGCTACTTTCCAGGCACCACTTTGGGCCCTCACCCAAGGTAACTCAACCTTACTGGAATACTAAGATCAAGAATGATCTGTTCGGGCTAGGCTATAAACCCACTAAGCAAGAGCTTCGAGCCTACATATCTAAGGAAGTGGTTAGAAAGAAAGTCCGCGCGGCCAACAAGCCCATCCCACACAACATGGATCATTATCCTCTAACTCTCAATGGGCAATTTTTTCAAGAAGGCGATCCATACCCCTACTATGGATTTTCGGAACCCTATGCGATCAATGGGATTCTAGTACCGGGCTTTGAAGCATTTCAAGACTGTTTCACCATGAGTGAAGAGGCACCATCACCTCTCAAAGAGGACCAATCCACTAAAGATTGGGCTAATGATATGGCACCCAACAACTTTGGGCTACTATTTGGTGAAGAACGTCGCCATACAGTGAGGCAATGGGTAAACTTCCACTTACTGTGCTTTTTAACGAAGGTTTCGACCCGTCCAAGCTGATTGCCCCAATCGGGCCCGACCGCGCCACCTGGAAGCACGAGATGAAGTGGGCTCCATTAGAGGGAGTCAAGTACAAGTTCACTATCCGCAATGGTCCATCAGAAGGGCCCAATTATGATTTTGAGTCTGATTTTGAGTCCGAGTCTGATTCTGAGTCTGTTATCCTAGAAGTGTCGAGTAGTCCACCCCAGTCTATTTCTCTTGCTATTAAGGTCGTTAGTGATGACCTCATTGATGTATTGTCCGCTTCCATTAATGTTATGAGTGTTGATTTCGCTTACTCGGATTGCCTTGTTGCTCATAATTCAGAAGACATAATAGAATTGCCAAAATAAATCACTAAAGCACTAATCGAACATGAACAAAAGACTTCAATAGTCGAAGAAACAGAGACAATAAATATTGCAACTAATGATGAGCCACGCCACGTGCAAGTTAGCTTGTCTTTAACTTCTAATGAACGTGAACAATTCGGGTAACACTCTTAAAGAATTATACGGATGTTTTTGCCTGGTCCTACAAGGATATGCCCGGTATAGACCGCAACATTGCTCAATATACCATACCGCTAAAACCTGATTGCAAACCAGTCAAGCAGAAGCTAAGAAGAATGAAACCGGAATGGGTCCTTAAGATCAAAGAAGAGGTCCAGAAAGAACTTGACGCAGGCTTCATTAGAGTGGCCAATTACCCCGATTGGGTAGCCAACATTGTTCCAGTCCCAAAAAAGGATAGACGAGTACGAATGTGCGTGGATTTCAGGGACTTAAACAAAGCAAGCCCCAAAGATGACTTTCCACTATCCCACATAGATTTTCTAGTAGACAATACAGCTGGACACGCCCTCCTATCATTCATGGACGGGTACGAGGGGTATAATCAAGTTCTAATGGCCAAAGAGGATGAGGAGAAAACGACTTTCATCACCCAATGGGGCACCTATTGCTACACTGTAATGCCATTTGGGCTTAAGAATGCAGGAGCCACATATCAAAAAAAGGCAATCACCCTTCTTCACGATATGATGCACAAAGAAGCAGAAGTATACGTGGACGACATTATCATAAAGTCAAAAGAAAGAGAAGGGCACGTACCCTCACTTCAAAAGTTTTTCGATAGGTTAGGAAGTACAACATGAGGCTTAATCCCAAGAAGTGCGCATTCAAAGTCACATCCGGCAAAGTTTTAGGATTCGTCATAAGCACCAGAGGGATCGAGATTGATCCATCCAAGATCAAGGCCATAATAGACATGCCTCCTCCAAAAACAGAGAAAGAAATCAAGGGCTTCTTGGAAAGAATCCAATACATTGGTCGATTCATTTCCAAATTGACTATCACATGCGAGCCCATATTCAAAAAGCTCAAGAAAGTGGTAAAAACAGAATGGGATGAACAGTGCCAAAAGGCCTTTGACAAAATTAAGGCCTACATGTCTGAACCACCCGTACTAGTACCACCCGCTCCAGGCATGCCTCTAATTCTCTACCTTACTGTCACAGAAACATCGATGGGGGCCATGCTAGCCCAGGAAATAAATAAGGAAGAGAAAGCCATTAACTATGTAAGCAAGAAGTTTCTAGAGCACGAAACCCGCTATTCCCCTCTGGAAAAACATGTCTAGCCTTGGTCGCCATGACCAACAAACTACGACATTATATCCTCCAACATACGATCCACATAAGATCGAGAGAAAATCATCTAAAATATATATTAGAAAAGCCCATCCTAAATGGTAGAATAGCGAAATGGACAGTTCTTTTATCTGAGTTTGACCTCAAAGTTGAACACCAGAAGGCAATTAAGGGACATGCTATTTCAGAATACCTAGCTGATTAAGCCATAAACGAACCCGACCACAAGGAAAAATATCACTTCCCCGGCGAAGGGGTTATGACTCTAGACACTGATACATGACAACTATATTTCGACGGGGCATCTAACCAAAAAGGGTTTGGGGTAGGAGTGCTGATAGTGTCTCCTGACGGTGCACATACACTTATTTCAGTCAAGTTGGATCAGGAGGTCACCAACAATGGCGCGGAATTTGAAGCCTGCATAATAGGACTGCAATCCGCCATAAGCCTTGGCATAAAAACACTACGAGTCTATCGTGACTCATCCCTCATAACTAACCAGATTTCCAAAGTATGGAAAGTCAAAAGTGAATCTTTGGCACTCTACCAAGAATACTTAGACAAAATTGTGGTATATTTCAACCGAATACATTTCACATACCTTCCAAGAGAAGATAATCAATTTGCAGATGCATTGGCTAAATTGGCAACCATGATCAACATACCTGATTCCATTCGAATGATGCCCATTTGCGTGCAAAGAAGGTCTGAACCTTCATACTGGGATGCTTTGGAGGTATGCCATGATGAAGAAGATGAATGGTACACTGATATAAAGAACCTACTCGTCCATCAAATTTACCCTCCTGATTCTAGCCCTAGAGCCCAAAAGGCCCTTAGGAGGCTCGCAGCCCAATTCATTGAGGTAGAAGATCAAATATACAAGAAAACCCCAAACGGGATTAATCTCTTGTGATTAGGCACTGAAATGACCCACAAATTCCTAAGAGACGTACACGGAGGAGTCTGTGGATGTAAGAACCCTTGTCTTTCCGACGCTTTTGATCGATGGAACGTTTGAGATTGGAATTAATGGTTCTTAATTAATACGTCATAAGTGATTTAATTCAATTGTGATGGGGAAAAATAATTCGCAAGCAATGAAGTCGCCACCAATTCTTAAGGAAACAATTGGAAACCATCAAAAAGTGCACCTAATTCCTATTGGGAATTGACTCATTACCAAAGGGGCTAAAATATTGAGTTCGGGGGTGTAGGTTCGAAATAAACAAAACGAATCTCATCTAAATCGCCCGAATTAACGGCCTCTACTAAGCCTATCCATGTCAAATATTTATTTAAACTATATGGTTCCACATAATTCCGATCGTCCAAGATCCTAAATTTAACTAGGTGGGTTAAAGACAACCAAATTGTAACGCCCCGGTTTGGATAACTCTAATTAAACACGCTTATGTGTCCTTAATCCAATCCGAGACATTACTGCCGTACTTGTAACAAGACAATCACAAGGCAAAGATCGATATAGAGTGCAACAAACGTACTTAATTATATTATATTATAAAAGTAGAGATTACATGATTGTATTGTTCAAAAACTACATTGATTTCACTAGTTTACTAAGTCATATGGGATTCTCCTCCAACTGCGGAAGCCACAGAGTTATACAACAGCAAAAACATGCACTAAGCATGCACAAAAGGGTTCCTTCCATTCTTCACTCTCTCCCTTGCCCAAAATCTGTCAAAAAGATCTAATTTCCACGTAAGAAGAGATGACACAAAAACAAAAGAAAATTAGCGAAAGCTAAGCAATACTCACCCCACTTTGTAAAATACATTTCGTTTATAGTTAAAATACATTTAGCATTAACAACCATCAATAACAATAGTAATACTCATATTAATATCAATAATCATTCTTAAAGAAATTTTTTGTTCTCATAATCATAGATAATTGGTTCTTTTACGTAAAAAGCCATGCATACGTACGAGATTCACATGCAAAGAGTATTAAGCAACTATTATTACACACAAACTCATTATTACTCAGAAAATGACCTTTGAGGTCTATTAATCTATAGAATAGCTTAGGTCGCAACATGCAAAGGCTGGACTTCTAGGTTAGGTAGTGAGGAAGAGCATAGCACAACTCAGACTCTGTGAGTCCTATTCTCGGGTTCGATGACCCTACAAATCATAATTCATTCATTTGGCCTTTTTGGCATAATCATATCACTTCGGGTTTATACCTTACATAAACTTTAGATTAAACCATGATTAAGCGAGATACTCAGGATTAGTTAATCCCTACAGCTTAATCACCAATGGGTTTAATCCTACATTATTTTATTAAAGTGTGTACACTAGGCATGCTCTTCAATATTCTAAGGGTACCAAATTTGGGAGCACACTACTATAAGTTAGTAGACATACTCATACTTAACATGTCTAAATCGGTCATATTCATCTCAATAAACATGATCATATATCATCATTATTTCATCACTTGTATAATCGATTAACAGAAATCATATATCTTCCCAAACTTGTTCCATTTCACAATAATGTCTGAATCGTGCTCTCGTCATTTTATCATTCAATACTTCATATATTCGTACATGCATGTATATAAACTCATAGGCTCTTATTAACATCAATTAGGTCACTTGGGTATGCAAAACACAATCGATCACTATACATACTTCTATATAGCCATAACTTTACATGCTATTATCAATCAACCTTGATCTCATTCAGTCATCATATACCCATATTCATAATTATATTGCTTTAATAATTAAGTAAATCACTAACCAAACATCCAACAAACTTAACATTCAGATCATAATCCATTCGGCTATACATATGTAATTATTAACATGCAACGTAATTTCCATTCGGTCAAGTCATGAAAATAACCATATACAATTATTTACACAACTTCTCAATCATACCCGTAATTATGTACATATATATATATATATATATATATATATATATATATATATATATATATATATATATATATATATATATATATATATATATATATATATATATATATATATATATATATATATATATATATATATATATATATATATATATATATATATATATATATATATATATATATATATATATATATATATATATTAAAGTAAACATAGCATATAATTATAGAAAAATCCATGGTTATATTTCTTAGTTCTTTAAATCGAAATATGAGAGGTTTTAGTGGACATGAGTATACCTTCCTCAAGCTCCAAAAACAAACTTCCTTCTCCTAGCCTTCTTGCCACTCACTACTAGCACAAGTCCCTAATTAATTAAACAAACATGTTCAAGCATTAATAAACACTCTTTTTATTTCTTCTCTTTTTATTTCTTTTCGCCCTTGAGCCCTTTTATACTCAAAATTACTCTTTTTAATTCCTAAATCTTTGTTATCATTTCAATTGATGATTCTTCTATTATTTTACCATTTTAACTTTCGAAAGTGCTAAGAGAAATTTAGAGAAAATCCGAGATAAATGATAAATAAGTGATTTTGGTCATAATGGGTCAAGATCAAGTTTACGTAAGATAGTAAATGGACATGCAACAACATAAATTGATTTTTCAACTCAGTTTTATTTAGATCTTGATTTCTTAAACCTTTTTCCTTTATACTTTCGATTATAGTCATTTATATACTTGTTAGGGTTTTGTTTCTTAAATATGAACTTTAGGTGATAATAATAAGTTAAGCTTTAGATAAACAAGAGTGCATGAGGTTTAAACCTTGGTGGTGGTTCGTGGTGGCTCTTGATGGTCCAGGGGCTGCACGATCGGGCGACGGTGGAGCTAGGGTGGTGGAGACGGTGGTGAAGAAAAGAAATAGTGAGAGTTAGAGTTTAGAATAAATGATGGAATAATTAGAAGCAAATACAAGAGATATGTAAAGATGATTAATTGCATGAGTTTGTTAAGTTTTCTTACCAAAATTCTTCTCTTTTCTCTTCTCTACCTCACGGCTTCTCTCTTCCTATTTCTACTTCATTTTGTTCTTTGTTTACTTAGAAGAGTTTGTGAGTTTTTAGATGAAGAATGATAATGGCATTTGAAGATAAAGAAATGATGAAGGAATATTCTTGCTTTTGGGAGATATGGTATCCAATTTTGGGAAGAAGAAAGGAGGGCTTTTATAAGCTTTTTGGTAGCTTGCAATCTTGGTACAAATATTTGGTAAAGAGCTTTGTGTTCTTTTAATCCAATTGGCTTGGTTTTATAAAGGCATAGGCCTTTCTTTCTTTCTCTATTCTCTCCTACCTGTACCTCCTCCTTCTCCCATGCATGGTTTTTATTTTGTTTCCTTTCCTTGGCTTAGTTGTATTACACAAAGACAAGTGAACATGGCGTGTTTTCTTTAAATGTGCTTAGTAGGCATATTTTACATGGTGTAACTTTGGGTAGGTGACAAGTGTAAAGAAAAGGCATGAAATATTGACAAGTAGGCATAGATGAATAGTAATACAATTAGGAAAAAGTGGAAATTTGCTAATCATGGCCTAACATGTCCTAATTCGGTTATTAACATAAGTAAAGATCTAATTATGCTAAGCAAAACCGTAAACATAAGTTTAGTAGGTTAATTAAGTAGTCTAGTTAATTAATCGAGTTGGTCTTAGATTAAACGTGATTATTATATAGTCTTAGTTTATATTTACGTAAATGCATGCATTAGACACGTTAATCACACTTAGCATGTTAAGCGAAAATTTTATGCTAATTAATTACTATTTTAGTTTAATAATAGAATTTAAATTTTCGGGTTACTACACTAATTAACTACCGTTATCGCTTTGCACAATTTATATCCAATTTATATGCATATTAATTATCAAGCACAAGCAAAAGATAAGAGCAAAAATAAAACGCTCCAACCTACAACACTTTGCTAAACGCGCCAAGCATTGCATATGCACATCAATAAATTTGTTAGTAACTTCAATGGAAGCACAATGCAAAAATATCAACTTTATGCTAAAATAAACCTAAGGAGGTTGCTACATGCATGAATAATCATAAAAAGATGCAAACTTGCATAAACTAATAAAAAGATGCAAGCTTTAAATTAAACTAACATGCATAAATATCTATAAAGATCAAAGCATGCATAATCATTCAACCATAATCAAAATCTAAGTAAAACATGATTATAAATAATGAAAGAAGAATTTAATAAAGAGATTTAGGCCCTCAGGATGGTTAACCTGGACGTTCTTTTCGAACGGGACTAGTAGAAGTGGAATTGCTCTTCAATCTTGGGTGCTAGGTTGGGTGCAATGGCTTGCTTGAGTCTTCAAATTCTGAATTCTCTATGATTCAGGGTTTTTGTGCTCTCAAATTGCTCTCAAAATTATCAACTGACCAACCTCTCTCAAAAAGAGGGTGAAAGGGAGTATTATAGAGTTAGGGGACGAAGTTAGGGGCCTAGGGCTGTAGCCTCGGCGCCAAACTCGGCCTAGCCAGAAAATCAGGCCCAGCGGCCCTCCGGAAGGCAGTTTGAGGCCAGCGGCAGGCTTAAAGGCCGCCGCTGTCACGCGTTTGCCGCTGGGCCCAGCGGCTGGCCTAAAGGCCGTCGCTGGCACGCGTGTGCCGCTAGGTCGTTAGCGTCAGCCGCTCGACCTAGAGGCGCGCGCGCGACTAGGGATTTTTGACTTTTTGTGCTCAGTAAATTACGACAATACCATTGGGCTGACCCAAAGGGTCGGGATCTAGCGGTTTTGACCTAAATCTTCAAGACGCGATATCTCTTTGATCCGGGAGCCTAATTGAGGCAAAGTCAAAGACGTTGGAATCCTTATAACAAGGGCTATCCAAAGACTAAGGTTTCAAGAAATTTGGTCTACATTTCCAAGCAATAAAGTCCTTTTCTACTTACGTCCATGTTAATCCATTACCATCATCATCGGGCTTTGCGGTGCCAGGGGACGAGAACCGTTTAGCGTGTCTACATAAGCCCCCACTTTGGCCCAGCTTGTAAAAGCGAAGGTCAAAGTATTTGCTAAAAATGCCTGCAATGTTTTTTTTTATTTAAAAAATGCTTATGTTAGAGAAAAGATAAAAAAGTAAATCTTGACCACCTGTGGTCAGAGTTTCCTGCTTTGCGGGTGCCAACGTGACGCTAATTTTAATAGCTTCAACGTCAAAGAGCGTTGCGTAGCTCTGATTTGCGGGTGCGAATGTGACGCTAATTTTAATAGCTTCAACGTCAAAGAGCGTTGCGTAGCTCTGCTAAAATAATGCCTGTGCCTTGCCGATGCAGACGTAAGACTAAATTAATAGTCTCCCGTCGAAGAGCCTTTGTCGCTCCTGATGCCTTGCTGTGCTTTTAGAAAATGATATAATGTCTGTGTCTTGAGAAAATCGTGCATGTGCCTGCAAAAATTAGATTTTGTCGGGTTCCTAGGATAGAAAACCGTGTTGCGGGGGCAAAATAGTCATTTTGGGTGACGTGCCCGTATCTCCCGGGCTTCTAACTGTCGAAAAACGAAATCCCGCGCGGAATTTAAACTCGTGGGCCCGCCCCATGAGAGGTGGAAGAGAAAAGAGCCCCAGCGGCCACGCGCTGGACCGCTGGGCGCTCAACGGCTTTATCGGGGCCGCTCAGCGGCACACGGGGAGCTGCAGAGGTGCCTAGAGTAGCCGCTGGGGCCGACGGCCCTGAACCGGGCCACTGGGCCGGTTCAGTGCTGCGGTTTGGGGGTCTAAGTGAGAGAAGGCCTATTTTGAGTTATTTCTTCCTCAAAATTTCGAGCCTCTCTCTCTCTAATTCCATTGTTGCCCAATCTTCAATCCTTGCCAATTCTTGCTCAAATTTGCTCCTTTTTGCATGCATTTGCTTGCCTTTGCATAATCTTTGCATAATCTGAAGTTCATTTGTGATTTCTCACAAATTTGCTGGGGTGAATTTGTGAGTGGGTTTTTGAAACCCTTGGAGAGAGAAAATCCGAAAATCCTCCATTCTTGCTTGTTTGCTCTTGCTTGCTTGTTCATCCTTCTTCCATGGCCCTAGAATTGGGAAAGAGGAGGAGTAAAAGGACCAAGGTGCCAGAGGAGGTAGAAGAAATCGACATTTTTACAAAGGCTTTTCCACCTCATGTGAAGCCTTCAAAGAGGAAGCCTAATGTGGCTTTTCCTCAAGATTGATACACCCGGTCGGATAGGATGCCCGACATTGTTTGGGATCGATCGGAATTACTTTTCCGACCGGCGACTTATTTGAATTCTCGGGCTTCCAAGTTCGTGGTAAGTCCTCAAACTTTTGAATTCATAATTTTATGCATTGAATTTGAGTTTATATGCTTGCCTTGGATAGAACTCGTATAGAATTTGTATGCAATTGTCAAGCTTGTAGCGCATGTGATCTTGCGCGGCTTGAACGAACTTAGAAACATGCTTAGGCCGTTGGGCCTGTGCTGCACTGTCGAGCATCGCTGAGCTGTCAACGGCTGTTCCAAGGGCCGCCGGAGCTCCTTTTTGACGGGTTGCATTATTTTTTTGTCTCTTCCGTGCGAGCCCTATATAAGCCTTGGGTTAGTCCGATTTGGGACATCACCTTCATAATTTGCCGTCAATGGAGAGCTTCTTAGAGAGAGATACCCATTAATTATTCTTAAATTTCAGCTATGACAAGCTTTGATGTGAAATTTGACAAGTGGTTACAATCTATGAGCCTCAAAGAGAGGATGAGACTTGTGCCTTTTCACTTGAATGCCCTCTTCCACCTTAAGCAAGTTCAAATCGTATGGAATCTTATTGAGGCCGCGATTGAATTTTAGGATGACAATCTTCATGTCTTCCGCTTTGGGTATAATGAATTATGTCCTCTTCCCAAAGAATTCGCCGCTATCCTTGGGTTTCCTCATGATCAAGCTCTCGCCACTCCATGGGTTGGAGCAAACCTTGAAGGCTACTACAAGAGGTATCTTGGCCTATCACCAACACAAGCTTCCTCCGTTGCTAGGAGTGATGAAATAGACCTCGGTGGTGTAATTGACATCTTCTTCCCCAAGGTAAGGGATGATCATGACGTGATGAGTGAGACCTACTATAAACGTGCTTTTATTTTATTTCTTTTGCATAGGTACCTCTTTGTTGGTAGAGGTAATAAGGGTAAAACTAGTATGCTTAGAATTGTTTAACAAATTCAAAATGATTTTACCCCTATGTCTCTTGTTCTTGGTGAAACTATAATTTGCTTGGACCGCAAGAAACAAGAGCCATCGCTTGGTGGATGGACGGGAAACCCTCTTCTTCTCCAAGTAAGTGCTTGGATGGTTGCTTTGAATTATTTGCTTGTTTATAAAGCTTGAATCTTTGATGGATTTTTAACTTTATATATTTTTTGCTTTTGTAGATATGACTTCTTGAACACATGTGCTTCACTGAGAGACCCACTAATGCGCTTAAGTATCAACCAAACCAATTTCCCATACGCCAGAGATTGTATTATGAATCTACCATTGATGGGTGACGTGGGTACCTTAAAGCATGTCCATTGCTACGATGGACCGTCAAGTGGCGAGGCCTAAAATCCGCAATCGGATGCAACAAAAGATTCGGGATATTACCCAATCCTTGGTCTTCTTGACTCAACTTATATATTTCCTTGTCGTATTATGCGACAATATGGGAAACGTCAAATTATCCCACAAAAAAGGATAGTGTTCTTCCTACCGCATGAACCTTGACAATTAGTATGGTAAGATCTTGGGAGTGTGCATGGGAACGTCGCCCTAAGTGGACTATTCCTCATATCAAGGTGCCCATGGCCATATCTTCGGCTTACGAGGCTTGGATGGACTGTAAGACCACGGAGGGTCGTCGTGCATGTAGGAAATCCGAACAAGGCGACCTTAAGGCCCAATCGGTCAAAGCTAGCCTAAGACTCTCAAACCCTATTTACCCAATAGGGAAGGGTAAGAAAAAGGGAGTTAAGCATTTGAAAGGCATCCTTAATCTGAAGGCCTAGAAAGCTTTGGAAAAGATCACTACCAAACCGCAGGAGGAGCCCCGATTCGGGCCAATGATCATGAGGCGTCTTCAAGCACACCTCTAATGAAGATTGAAGAAGAAGAGCATATGATCCGAGAGAGATGGGCTCCCAAGGAGCGGGATGCTGAGGGCCCAAAAGCGGATGAGCCTATGGAAGACGCGGGCCCTACTACCGAAGCTACGGAGTAGTCTACTAATATTAATACTCTTTTTGGAGCATGTCTAGCTTAGGATTGCCTTTTGTGTTGCTTTAATAAGGGTGATGTGCCCCTTCAGGACTTAGCTTAAAATATTTGCATTTTTATTTTTATTTTTAGAATTGCCAAGTCATTTGTAATGGACTCTTTATTATTTATGGAGAAATGCTCGATTTTGTTCAATATTGCAACTTTATTTATTTTATAATTTTTAACAACTTTTGAACGCGAAAATGATGAAGGGGTCGGTCCCAATTGCAATTGGGTTATCCTACGTATCCTTTTAGGGGAATCAGGTCACTCGTAGTTCTTATCCGTGTGTTTTTAACATTAAATCCCGTTTTTTTTCCGGGATTGCTTAGCCTTGTGTGGGCCTCTCGAAAGTGCTATATTAGATGCCTTGCCTAGGCATAGAATCTTTTTAGTTGATCCATGTTTATCCATTGACTAAATTCAATCCCGTCTAAGGGCATGTTCTTTTCAACTTGTTTCCAGTTTTGTCCAGTTTTGTCCAATTTTGCCCAGTTTAGCGCAATTTTCACCAGTTACCAGTTACAAAATACAGTTTTGTCCAGTTTTGCCCAATTTGACCCAATTTTGCCCAGTTTTGTCCAGTTTTGCCCAGTTTTAATAATAATGATAACAACAACAATAACCACTAATAATAATAATTATAATTATTAATAATAATTAATAATATCATAATAATAATTATATGTAGGATAATTTCAGTGAGGTATACTGAGGTATAGAGATATTACAGTGAGGTATACTGACGTTTCACTAATTACTTTGAGGTATACTCCGGTAGTATATTAGGCTACTTCCGACCATTTTTCCTTCCAATTTGAAATTTGTATCTGTGGAGATTATTTGGAGGCCAAAATACCCCTGTATGCCTCAACTCTATTTTTTCTGAAAAACTGCTTCTCTCAACAAAAAAAAAAAAAACCAAATCAAACTTAACAACCTCTACTCACGAACCTCGCATAAACAAAACTCAAAATGGCAGCCAACAACCCAGAAATTTCAATCAATAAGTGACAGACTTAAACTCAATTAATTCGAAACCTTGCAAGCAATTTGAACTAACGAGAATGAATCAACAAAAATTCGAGATTACGCCAAAATGTGCCCAAAATTTCAGAATGAAGTCATCTCGCCCAAACAAGAGAAGCTGTCAACAATGGCTACGCCCACAAAGCCCTTCTTCTCTAGCGCTAGATGAAAGAAACTGGGTTAGTCCCCCAACAAAATGACCTTTCCCAATGTAGCAAAAGCTTGTGCCGAGATTATAGATTTAACACAGTCGCAAACAATTCATGCCCATGTATTGAAATCACCCTTATGTTCCGATTTATTTGTTAGAACTGAAGATGTTGTTATCTATGTGAAATTTAACTAACTGGATTTTGCATACAAGGTGTTTGAGAAAAAGCCTGAGGGAGATGTCACTTTTGTGGAATGCCTTGCTGTTGGGTTTTGCTTAGCCTGGTTTTGTGGATAGGTTTTCGGTTCTTTTGAGGATTGATTCAATCTGTTGTTGAATTGAAAGATCTTGATTCGGCAAAGGGTGTTCATGGATTTGGAGTTCATGTTGGATTATGTGTGATGTTTTTTGGCTTATACTTTGATTTCTGCTTGTGGGAAGTGCACAGACTTGGTTTCAACTATACTTGGGGAGAATGTTGTTGAGATGGTGATGGACATGGTGGTGTAGTCGCTGAACAGGCAGTGGTGCTACAGGTAGTTGTGAATTTGTGATATTGGGGGGAGGGAGAATGAAATATAATTGTTTTGGTCTGACATTGGGTTTTCTTGGAATTTTAAAGAGGGTTATAATTGTCTTTTTACATGCTCCGGTCACCGGAAAACTAATTTTTGCTCAAGGTTATCAATTTGGTATACCTCAAAGTAATTAGTGAAACGTCAGTATACCTAACCGTAATATCGCTATACCTCGGTATACCTCATTGAAATTTATCCTAATATGTATTAATAATTATAATAATAATAATAATAATAATAATAATAATAATAATAATAATAATAATAATAATAATAATAATAATAATAATAATAATAATAATAATAATAATAATAATAATAATAATAATAATAATAATAATAATAATAATAATAGTAATAATAGTAATAATAGCAACAATAATAATAATAATAACAATAACAATAATAATAATAATAATAATAATAATAATAATAATAATAATAATAATAATAATAATAATAATAATAATAATAATAATAATAATAATAATAATAATAATAATAATAATAATAATAATAATAATAAAAATAATAAAAATAATAACAATAATAACAATAATAACAATAATAATAAATTATTATTATTGTTATTATTATTATTATTATTATAACAATAATAACAATAATAATAAGTGCCTTTTGGGCTCTAGGGCTAGAATCAGGAGGGTTTTGATGGACGAGTTGATTCCTTATGTCAGTGTACCATTCATCTTCTTTATCATGGAATACCTCCAAAGTATCGCAGTATGAAGGTTCAGACCTTCTTTGCATGCTGTAAGGACCCGGGATTTCTACGACCACGGAGTGCGTCCTTATAGAAAATTTGTAAGCTGGGGGTTTAGATAATTTCAAGGGACCATCGAGTTAGAAAAGCTTTTGAAAAGACTTGAATTGAGTAAAAACCATGAAAGAGGTCACAAATCTGCTATCGGCGATTTATCGAAGGGACAAACCGAAGGGACAATCTGAAGGGACAACCCAATAGCGCGATAAGGAACTAATCAATGTTTTTAGAAAGACTCCCGCTCATATAGAACATATGAGTACCCAAGAATAATAGGTTCGGGGGCGAAGATACGACGTGGGAAGGTGTTAGGCACCAAACTCGCCCGTTTATGACGGCCTCTACTAACTCAAGTTTGCTTAATAATTTAAAGACATAATTCTCACACAAACCGAATTAACAACCTAGACTTAGACTATTAATTGGTTCATCACAAGCATCACAACATTTATTTTTAACCCTTGTTTAGACATGCATTCGATTGGCAAGTTGAGCATTACGACGACTGGACATGCTTGGAATTGATAGACAATATTTAGAAAGCAATAGAAGACATGATTTGCATGATATCTACATTTTGACTACTAGAAAATAAACAGTTAAAAATTAATTTAATTTGAGCCCTCAGGAGTTAGTACCTGAACTGTAGGCTATATTTGACAAAAATAGTAAAGACAATATCTCAAGTAAAGAAAGAGGGGGAAGCTCGGTGTCAATACTCCTGAGAATAGAATAGAATTGTTTATGGAAGAAAGAGGGAGAAGCTCAGAGTCAATACTACTGAGAATAGAGGGTGTCAACTGTAGACTGTGTGTTTTAAACTGAGGGAGGAGAGTCGTACTTATAGGCGCAGGAAGTAGGGTTGGACGGGTGAAAGGAGCCGAAATTTGGATTTTGGGCAGAAAAATAGTCGGGCTTGGAGACTTAGAGAGGGCCACTAGCGGCCCTGGTGAGCACCGCTAGCGGCCCTGGAATTTCATCCAGAGCCTCTGGCAGCCCTGGCCACAGACGCTGGCGGCCCTGGCTGTTAACCCAGGGCCGCTGACGGCTGTCAACTTGCCAACTGGATGTTTTCCTGGCCATATCTCACTCGTTTGGGCTCCAAATTGGATTGCATTGGAAAGAATATTGGGTGTAGTTTCAAATGGCGTTGGTTTCAGGCCCAAATGTTTTATGGATCTTGAGATAAACCCGAAAGAGTAAGGAAAAGTCAGTTTTGGAGTACGCATCAATGTTGGACTCGTAACTCATTGGTTGAAAATGGGGTGTGGGCTCATGATATGTCATTGGAAAGCTTTTTGAATATGGAATCCATAAATATAAGGCTCACAAATTAAATCAACTAAATGAAGTCACAAATGGGGATGGAAACACGGTCCACGGTATTTGGCTACGTCTATTTTGACCCTTAACTTTGTTTGGCCATAACTCTTAGGTGCGGAATCGTATTTTGACACGGAAGGAAGCAATGGAAAGCTCTTAAAAGGGGCTTTTAAATGAAGTGGAAATGAAGGAGTGATCGAGGAAAAACCTGAGACCTTATTTTACCTATCAAAGCAAAAATAGCATTCAAGTTTATAAATTACTCCTTTCATCATCGGGCTTTTGCGGAGAAATCTGAAGGCGCTTTTTTGGCGTCTACAGAAGCTCCCACTTTGATTGAGTTTGAGTAAAAGCGAAGATCAAAGTATTCCGAAGGCGACATGCGGGATGCTTATGTGCACATGGTGTGTGAGAGTGTACAATATGTATGCATATGAAGACAAACCTGAGTTGGGACATGCTCGTAGCGTGCTAAGATTTCATCTCTGTGACCACAAGAAAAATAAAGGTTATGGTTAGCAGGATAGAACACTGCTCGTAGATGGTCTAAACGTCTGCCGGGGACCTATATTCAGAGTGAATGAAAAAGTTAGTAATAGTTTGAGAATGATCAACGTAGAGTGCTTTGGCAAACAGTGACTAAACACCGCTCGAAGGGTGTCGAGATTTCGTCCCTATACGAGAAACGAAAAAGTCAACGAGACAGCGTGATTAAAAATAACGGCTGTAAATGGGAAGTAACACTGGTGAGAGTGATTAGTATAAATGCTTTATTTTAAGCAAACAGTGACTAAGCACCACTCGGCGGATGCCGAGATTTTGTCCCTGCACAAGAAACGAAAAGGTCGACGAGACAGCGCGATTAAAATGACGACAATCATTGACTGAAACATATAAAAAATATAATGGACAGTATAACTGCAACAGTTTAAGCAATCATTGACTGACACATAATAAGTAACATCGTAGAAGGATAGTTTAACCGCAATAGCTTAAGCGATCATTGACTGACCCCAAATTTGTGACCTCGCAGAAGGACAGTTTAACCGCAATAGCTTAAGCGACCATTGACTGACCCAAAATTTTGACCTCGAAGAAGGACAGTTTAACCGCAATAGCTTAAGCGATCATTGACTAACCCGAGTTTGTGACATTGGGACATTGAAAAATTGGGACATTTGTGACTTTGGGACTTTGGGATATTGGGATGTTGAGATATTGGGACATTTGGGATTTTTGGGACATTGAGACATTGGGATATCGGGACATCTGGGAACATTTGGGACATTGAGACATTGGGACATTTGGGATTTTTGGGACATCGGGACATTGGGATTTTTTTTTTGACATTGGGACATCGGGTCATTGGGATTTTTTTTGGATATTTGTGAGGCCGACAGATTTATCGGGCTTAAAATAGTTTTGACACTCCGGGCGATAACTATCGTCGGGGCATATATCTTGGCTCAAGTATTTGGGACCTGCAAAAAATAATTGGGTTAGTTTAACTGAAAATAATTGGTACCGTAAGATGGGCCAACTGTCGAATTTGAATTTGTGGGCCAAAGGGACTTGCTCCCGCGCGCTTGGTACTGATATTTGCCACGAACGAACTGGAGTAACGGCTTCTGGGTTGGAACAAAGTCGGGGGACAACAGGGGGCCCGCGCGTGCAGACTGTTGTTGGGAGGTTATTTTCATTCTTGGTTGTAGTCGGAAGGTCTCTTCTGGGCTTGATCATGAGTTACAGGCTTGCTGGTTTCGATGGAGAGCGAGTAGACTCAAACCTGCAGTGGAAATATGCACATAGGGAAAAGATGCAATAGACATGCACGACTGACCATGACAAGATGCACAAGACATGACATAGTAATATGCATGGGGCACAGGGGGATTGACATGTAAACACGCAGGGACTCAAGACACTGAGAAATTATGTACGCATGCATGCCTTTGAAGGCGACTCTAGTACTTATGCAAATATGATGTATGCAGACTCTATTGACTCACAGCTCCATGCAGCCTAGCCTAACATGCACGACTCTCCTATAGGGTCTGAAGAGGGTCTTCATATGGGAAAAGTTTTTGTGATCAAGAATTTCATTCTTGTGGTGATCTTGACAGAGTAAGAGACAAGTGGACAAGACTGGGTTCAGTCAAGGGAGAATCAACCCCCAGTTTGATGTGTGGTTCTTGATGATTATGACCTACACGAGGAGCTAGGATGTTGATGCAACGGTTCAAAATATCCTAACTTAAGGTATGGGGACGAAATGGACAACTTGGAACGTAGCGGACAAAGAGCCGACTCATTCTGAAAAAGCCCCCAGTTGGGAAGTCTGTGTGCAAGCCTACGAGAAAGGTGATGAGTATGACTCTAGATGACTGACCAAAGAGTTTTTAAATGAGAAACAATGTTCTAAATCCTCGAAAATTTAAGTTGCCTCAAGATGTTGAATCTGTTTTCTTTTTTTTTTTTTTTTTTTTTTTTGGTTGCCCTAACTTTTGCCTAGGCCGCCCTTTCGGGTTTTCAACCTACCGGGCTCAATTTTTTAGCCTCTGATGAGAATGGTGGAATGGGAAAACTCCTTATGATCATGTAACAAAGTGGTTGTCGTGGTCGGACCTCCTTGAGGTTTCCTACGTATCCAGTTTGTGGAATCAAGCCAACGTAGTTCAGGACTGTACAATTGTATAGTCGTACCTCTTGGAGGGTTTTGGGTTGTAATGCCAGGCTGGGTTAAGGTGTCAAAGAAAGGATAAAGGCTCAAAGAAATCCAATGTAAATCCCCTCCCCAAAGTATGCTAGATGGTATAGAGGTTTTTGATCTAGGCGAGGTGGCTTAGGGACCAATGTTTAGGTAAGGCCACCGTTTGGTTGTGCTTGAAGTGTTTGCACTCTTTTGAATCTTTGATCGCTCTCGATTTTTTTTTATTGTTCTCTTTTGTTTTTTTTTTTTTCTTTTGAACTTTCGAGTTCTCTCTTCTTTTTTTATTTTTGGTATTTCTCTCGGTGGCTCTTTTGTAGGTCGGTCCACCTTGCCTAAAAGGTTGCTTCTATTCTCATGTCGCACACACCTATTCCCCGGGTAAGGATGATGTGGTTAAGAAATGAAAGGCTATGTGTTTAAGGCTCAAAGGGTTGCAAGTGGTAATGATGTATAAGGTAGTAAAGGATATTGATGTGAGGTGCCAAATGAATGCCTCCTGTGCTCAGCACGGACGGTTCAACTGTATGTCCTCAATGGGGATTATCATTAGGGATTTTTTGTTTGGTGTTTTCCACAATGAAGACTTTCTTTTGAATTTTTTTTGACTTTTTTTTTATTTCGTCAAAGGCAACTTAAGTTTGTCATAGAATTGAACAAAGACAATGATGGGAATCAAAATGCAATCTTTATTGAATCAAAGAAAAGCATTACACGAGAAGTAAGCTAGACTCTATGGACGAATTAAAAAGACAAACTAGACATCGTTAGACTTGACTGGACTCGACTAGACTTGCACACTAGGAGACTTCGACTCTCTTCAACTTCTCGAGCACAGGCTATTCATAGGGATAAGGAGGCCATCCCCAGTAGATACTCGCATTGTTCACAACTTAAGTGGAATGCTTAAGAAGGTCATCTTAAATTAGGATACCCACAGCATAGAGCCGGTTGTAGGAGTCAATTGCTTGATACTTCAGGTGTTCCTTGTAAGCAGGTTGCAGGTTCTTGATGAGTTGGCAGATTTGATCAGTTTGCAAAGGTCGCTCAAACAGTTAAGCTATCTTTAGCTTCCAACGCCTAAGGAAGGCATTGAATCCCTCATCTTCTTCTTGTTTGGTGATATCTAACTCTCGAAGGGTTATAGGTAGAGCAACATTTTCCTTGTCGCATGCGAGGAAGACAGTAGTAAAATCTGACCAAGTGCGGTAGTTCTCCAAGTTCAAGGTGTAGAACCAACGACGAGTTTGGGCATCAAGAGTCTGTGGGGCAAGTGAGTATGGATATTTTTGTCAACTCCTCTTAAACTCATGGCAGTAGTGAAGGATTTGAGGTGGTCTTGTTGATTATCAATGCCAGTAAATGTCGGAGCCTCGGGCATGGAGAACTTTGCTGGAAGCTTGCCTTTGACTTTGGGATTGACTTTACCAACATTAGCATGGTAGTTGGCAAACAGGCCGGTGTTTTCGAGCACAGAATTAATCTTAGCTAACTTGGCATTTGGTCCTTCTTCCTCAGAGTCGGAGTCAGAGAGGATTCTTGCTTCATCCTCTTTCTTCTCTTCCAAATCTTCAACCATGAGTCGCACCCTTTCTAACTCACTCACGAGCTCATCAAGCCTCTTGTTGGTGGTTTTGACCATGGTGAAGTTTGGGGGTGTGATCGGTGAGGTAAGGGATGTATTGAGTGGTGGCGAGCTTTGTGGTGGTGATGGATTATGGGGTGATGGCCTTTTGGAATGTGGTGGTGTCTTGGAGGTAGCTTGTATACGAACCAATCTGCCAGACGATCGAGCCCAACCTTTGTCACCGTAATTCTTCCTCGAGACCCCAATCCTGAACATAAGTCTCAACTTAGAAAGACGCCAAAGAAAGGACTTGAAAACAAAGACTCATGATTTTTAGAAGACCCTCGATAGCTCCTAAAGTGAATGAATCTAAGGACGTCTATATGAACTCGAATGCATGATGATGACAATGCAATGAGAGCGTTACGACAACAATATGCAAGATGCATGACGGACTGACCTTGACATGTATGACAATGAATTGACGCAAAATGACCCTAGAAGACTTATGATCGACTCGTCTAGATTTCTAGTGCAGGAGAGGTAGTAAACAAATGGAGACATTGATGAATGCAAGACTTGACTTTTGTACAAATGCAGATGCAAAATGACGATAATGTATGCATGACGATTATTTATGAATCCTAGCATGGAGCGTCTAATATGTACAATGCAATGCAAAGAAATGAAAAAGAAGAAAATAAAAACCTAAGCCTAAATGCCCGATTATTTCCTCTCATATCAAAGGAAAAATGAAGTCGATGAACGAAAATGAGAAAAATTGAAAAAGACGGACTATCCTATTTTTAAAATTTTTCTAGACTCAAAGAAAATGGAAAGTGGGATAAATAAAAAAGAAAAATTTCGCATTTTTTTTTTTTTAATTTTCCGAAATATTTTTTTTCGGCCTTTTTTTTGTAACGCCATTTTTTTTTTGGCCGAATCTGAATTACATCAAAACAATAAAGAAAAAAAAAGAAAAATAAAAAAAAGTGGGAGAGGGGAATTGGAGAGACTGACTCTTTTTTTTATGCTTAAAAGGTCCAACAAAATTGTTCGTGACTTCGACGCTATATGAAAATATATCATTGGGGAAACGAGTGCTCATTGAATTGAATTCTCGCACAATTTTTGGGCATTAGGAACTAGCTAAAAATAAAAGAAAGGACTTCTAGAACGTAAGTACATGTTGGCTCATAGTCACGGTATTCATGCATTCAGGCAAGCATTATAACAACGCAGTTATAGGCAAACATGTGATCAGACGGGCATTACAACGACACATGCACAACAAGCAAGCGAATGCATGAATGTGGGCTAGAGGCTTTTGGCTCCTATGAGGTTACCACGACAAATTACAATTTTCGTTCGGCGGATGGTCGACACATAAATTGTAATTCTTTTTTACCAACAAGGATTTATGAGTCATGGGTGAGGAAGCTTCGATTTGCACGATAGGACATTTGTATATTCCTTTAGATATACGGGTTGTCTACGAGTTGCGACACAAACTTCCTCGAGGGTCGATAAGGGTCAAAAGGTTGTGCCAAGGCACATGCAAATGATGCAAAAATATGGAACATGTTATTAAACAATTAAGCAAACTTGACTTTCGAGTCTCACCCTCTTAAATAAATCCCCAGTGAAGTCGCCACTGTAAGGACGCGGGATTTCTCCGGTCACGGAGTGCGTCCTTATATAAAATTTGTAAGCTGGGGTTTAGATAAGTTCAAGGGACCATCGAGTTAGAAAAACTTTTGAAAAGACTTGAATTGAGTAAAAACCATGAAAGAGGTCACAAATCTGCTATCGGCGTTTTATCAAAGGGACAAACCGAAGGGACAATCTGAAGGGACAACCCAATAGCGCGATAAGGGAACTGATCAATGTTTTTAGAAAGACTCCCGCTCATATAGAACATATGAGTACCCAAGAATAATAGGTTCGGGGGCGAAGGTACGAGGTGGGAAGGTGTTAGGCACCCAACTCGCCCGTTTATGACGGCCTCTACTAACTCAAGTTTGCTTAATAATTTAAAGACATAATTCTCGCACAAACCGGATTAACAACCTAGACTTAGACTATTAATTGGTTCATCACAAGCATCACAACATTTATTTTTAACCCTTGTTTAGACATGCATTCGATTGACAAGTTGAGCATTACGACGACTAGACATTCTTGGAATTGATAGACAATATTTAGGAAGCAATAAAAGACATGATTTGCATGATATCTACATTTTGACTACTAGAAAATAAACAGTTAAGCAACTAATTTAATTTGAGCCCTCAGGAGTTAGTACCTGAACTGTAGGCTATATTTGACAAAAATAGTAAAGACAAGATCTCAAGTAAAGAAAGAGGGGGAAGCTTGGTGTCAATACTCCCGAGAATAGAATAGAATTGTTTATGGAAGAAAGAGGGAGAAGCTCATAGTCAATACTACTGAGAATAAAGGGTGTCACCTGTAGACTGTGTGTTTTGAACTGAGGGAGGAGGGTCGTATTTATAGGCGCATGAAGTAGGGTTGGACGGGTGAAAGAAGCCTAAATTTGGATTTTGGGCTGAAAAATAGTCGGGCTTTGAGACTTAGCGAGGGCCGCTAGCGGCCTTGGCTGTTAACCCAGGGCCGCTGACGGCTGTCAGCTTGCCAGCTGGATGTTTGTCGGGCCATATCTCACTTGTTTCGGCTCCAAATTGGATGATTCAAGATGAGTTGGAAAGAATATTGGGTCTAGTTTCAATTGGATTTATTTCAGGCTCAAATGTTTTGTGGATCTCAAGATAAACCCGAAAGACTAAGGAGAGGTCGGTTTTGGAGTATGCATCAATGTTGGGCTCGTAACTCATTGGTTGGAAATGCGGTGTGGGTTCATGATGTGTCATTGGAAATCTATTTGAATATGGAATCCAGAAATATAAGGGTCACAAATTAAATCAACCACATGAACTCCCAAATGGGGCTGGAAACACGGTCCACGGTATTCGGCTACGTCTGTTTTGACCCTTAACTTTGTTTGGCCATAACTCTTATGTGCGGAATCGTATTTTGACACGGAAGGAAGCAATGAAAAGCTCTTAAAAGGGGCTTTTAAATGAAGTGGAAATAAAGGAGTGATCGAGGAAAAACCTGAGACCTTATTTTACCTATCAAAGCAAAAATAACATTCAAGTTTATAAATTACTCCTTTCATCATCGGGCTTTTGCGGAGAAATCTGAAGGTGCTTTTTGGGCGTCTACACAAGCAAATGGGCATCATTCGAATGGAATCAGGTATGTTGATCATGCTTTCCAAGTTAGCCAAGGCATCTGCGAATTGCTCATCTTCTCTTGGATTGTATGTGAAATGTATTCGGTTGAAGTACACCACGATTTTGTCTAAGTATTCTTTGTAGAGTGCCAAAGATTCACTTTTGACTTTTTATACTTTGGAAATTTGGTTAATTATGAGGGATGAGTCACCATAGACTTGTAGTGTTTTGATGCTAAGGCTTATGGTGGATTGCAGTCCTATTATGCAAGCTTCATATTCCACGCCATTGTTAGTGACCTTGTGATCCAACTTGACTAAAATAGGTGTATGTGCACCATTAGGAGATACTATTAGCACTCCTACCCAAAGCCTTTTTGGTTAGATGCTCCATCGAAATATAGTTGCCAGGTCTCGGTGTCTAGAGTCATAACCCCTTCGTCAGGGAAGTGATATTCTTCCTTGCGTTTGGGTTCGTCTATAGCTTGATCAGCTAAGTATTCTGATATAGCATGTCCTTTAATTTCTTTTTGGTGTTCAAATCTGAGGTCAAACTCAGATAGAAGGACGATCCATCTTGTTATTCTACCATTTAGGATGGGCTTTTCAAATATATATTTCAGAGGATTTTCTCTCGATCTTATGTGGATCGTGTGTTGGAGCATGTAATGTCGTAGTTTCTTGGTCGTGGCGACCAAGGCTAGGCATGTCTTTTCTAGAGGGAAATAGCGGGTTTCTTACTCTAGAAACTTCTTGCTCACATAGTAGATGACTTTCTCTTCCTTGTTTATTTTCTGGGCTAGCATGACCCCCATTGACGTTTTCGTGACAGTAAGGTAGAGAATTAAAGGCATGCCTGGAGTGGGCGGTACTAGTACGGGTGGTTCAGATAGATAGGCCTTAATTTTGTCGAAGCCTTTTTGGCATTGTTCATCCCATTCAGTTTTTACCTCTTTCTTGAGCTTTTTGAATATAGGGTCGCATGTGATCGTCTATTTGGAAATGAATCGGCTGATGTATTGGATTCTTCCCAGGAAGCCCTTGATTTCTTTCTCTGTTTTTGGACGAGGAATGTCTACTATGGCCTTGATCTTGGATGGATCAATCTCGATCCCTCTGGTTCTTATGACGAATCCTAAAAGCTTGCCGGATGTGATTCCGAATGCGCACTTTTTGGGATTAAATCTCATGTTGTACTTCCTAAGCCTATCGGAAAACTTTTGAAGTGAGGTTACATGCCCTTCTCTTTCCTTAGACTTTATGAGCATGTCGTCTACGTATACTTCTGCCTCTTTGTGCATCATATCGTGAAGAAGGGTGGTCGTAGTTCTTTGATATGTGGCCCTTGCATTCTTAAGCCCGAATGGCATTACGGTGTAGCAATGAGTGGCCTATTGTGTGATGAAAGTAGTTTTCTCTTCATCCTCTTTGGGCATTGGGACTTGGTTATATCCTGCGTACCCATCCATGAATGATAGGAGGGCGTGTCCGGCTGTATTGTCTACTAGAACATCTATGTGGGGTAGTGGAAAGTCATCTTTGGGGCTTGCGTTGTTTAAGTCCCTGAAATCCACGCACATTCGTACCTGTCCATCCTTTTTTGGGACTGGAACGATGTTGGCTACCCAATCGGGGTAATTGGCCACTCTTATGAAGCCTGCATCAAGTTGTTTTGGACCTCTTCTTTGATCTTTAGAGCCCATTTCGGTTTCATTCTTCTTAGCTTTTGCTTGACTGGTTTGCAGTCGGGTTTTAGCGGGATAGTATGTTGGGAAATATTGCGGTCTATACCGGGCATGTCCTTGTAGGACCAGGCGAAAACATCCGCATAATTCTTTAGGAGTGTTACGAATTGTTCGCGTTCATTAGAATTTAAAGACAAGCCAATTTGCACATGGCGCGGCACATCATTAGCTCCAATATTTATTGTCTCTGTTTCTTCGACTAAGGAAGTCTTTTGTTCATGTTTAATTAGTGCTTTAATGACTTCTTTTGGCAATTCTGAATTATTAGCAACAAGGCAATCCGAGTAAGTGAAATCAGTAGTCATAACATTAATAGAAGCGGACAATACATCAATGAGGTCATCACTAATGACCTCAGTAGCAACAGAAATAGACTGGGGTGGACTGCCCGACACTTCTAGGATAACAGACTCAGAATCAGACTCGGACTCAAAATTAGACTCAGAATAAGAATTGGGCCCTTCTGAAGAACCATTGCGGATCGTGAACTTGTACTTGACTCCCTTGATTGGAGCCCACTTCTCTCGTGGTTCTAGGTGGCGCGGTCGGGCCCGATTGGGACAATCAGCTTGGTCGGATCGAAACCTTCGTTGAAAAGCACAATAAGGGGAAGTTTGCCCATTGCCTCATCGTATTGGCAACGTTCTTCACCAAATATCAGCCCAAAGTCGTTGGGTGTCATGTCATTAGCCCAATCTTTAGTGGATTGGTCCTCCTTGAGAGGTTATGGTGCCTCATCACTCATAGTGAAACAGTCATGAAATGCCTCAATGCCTGGAACTAAAATTCCATTGATCGCATAAGGTTCGGGAAATCCATAGTAGGGGTATGGGTCGCCTTCTTGACGAAATTGCCCATTGAGAGTTAGAAGATAAGTATCCATGTTATGTGCGATGGGCTTGTTGGCCACCCGGGTTTTCTTTCTAGACACTTCCCTAGATATTTAGGCTCGAAGCTCTTGCTTAGTGGGCTCATAGCCTAACCCGAATAGATCGTTCTTGATCTTTGTATTCGAGTAAGGTCTGGTTACCTTGTGGTGAGGGCCCAAAGTGGTGCCTGGAAAGTAACCTTGCTTTCTTAGAAGGGTATTTACATCGAGCATAGGATCTATTGTCTCTATGAAGGCTATTTTCTTAAAGCCCCATAATTCTTCATCTTGCTCATTATGCTCTATCTTTAAGAGTTGAGCTTTTTCTATCTGGGCCACCATGGTATTGGCACATACTTCCAAAGTGGATCCTGCTAGAGATAGCTTCACCTTTTGGTGAAGAGTTGAGGCTACAGCATTAAGTCCATGCAACCAAGGCCTTCCTAAAAAGTAGATTAAAGGTGGCAAGAATATCTATAACGTGAAATTGGACCATTTTCTCAATGGGCCCAATGTCAATGTTCATGGAGAATGTGCCTATGACATTTCTTTTGGAATTGTGGTAAGCTCTCAGACCTTGCGTGGAATGCGCGAGGTTATTGCAGTCTATTTTGAGGTGTTCAGCAGTCCTCAAGGGGCACACGTTTACAGCAGATCCATTGTCAACTAAAGTCATGGGGACTTGTCTTTCTTGGCAAATTACAGTCAGATAAAGAGCTTTGGTGTTATGAATGCCTTCAGGATGAAGATCCTTGTCAGAAAAAGTGACGGGCGTGGATGACTTTCCTTGGACCAGGAGGTAAACCACATCGTCGGGAGTAGCAGTTGGAGAGATGGTGGTTGCATTTAAGGCTTCTAGCACGACCCTTCTATGAATGATAGAAGTGGTTAACAATTGCCAAATGGATATGTCAGCCTGGGTCCTTTGCAATTGCCTAAGGATATTAGTTCCATCTTCTTCCTTAGTTGCCTCCCTTTAGCCTGGATCCCTGTTGGGGATTGACACGGGCTCTACAGGTTGGATTTGATATGGATTCATGTAGGTGTTCTCGGGCCTGAACTGGCGACCCGACCTCGTGAGGTAGTTTAAAGCCTTATCGTCTTCATCTTTCTCGTCATCAGAGATGTCATACCATGCTTTGCCATTGGCTATATCATGGACTTGAGGAGTTAGCACATCTTCAGGATCAGTATAATGCCCATTATCCTCTTCATCACTATCCCAAAGGCCATAAATGTCCAGCGTGGGCCTTGGGCTTGGGTAAGGTGGTATTGCTTGCCCAATAGGAGTGATTAAGTAGGATGGATCAAATCCTTCCTCTACGTCAATGGCAAAAGAGTTTCCAAGGGGATTATTATTGTTGCTAGGCGGTGGTGCGTCTTTAGGCAATGGTATGGTGCCATTGTCGAACAGATCCTGAATTTTCTCTTTGAGAGTGTAGCATTTCTTGGTGTCATGCCCTCAACCTCTATGGTATTTGCAGAATGCAGACTCATTCCAATATGGCGATCTTTTCTCTATGGGAGGATCAGGAGTAGGCCCAATAGGGTGCAAGTAGTCTCCTTTGACTAACTTGTCTAGAGCTTTGACATAAGGCATCCCAAGGGGAGTGAACCTTCTCGGGCGTCTATCAGTAATGGCATTCACCGCATTTCCTCTACTTGTGGAGGCATGATTGGTGTTGGTGTACTTCTTATCCTTGTAGCTACTTGTGTTGTTGTTGTAAGTGACCTTGTTCTTCCCTCTTTGGAGTTGGTCATCTTTAATGGCCATGCCTACTTCAGTCAATTGGGCATAAGTGGTTATGGGCTAAAACTTCATTTGTTCACGATATTCAAACGCCAAGTTTTGGACTAGCATCCTAAATTGATCCCTTGCAGATGGGCGATCAATCATTTCAGCAACCTTGGTCCTCCATCTTCTCACGAAGTTGGTGAATCCTTCCTTGTCACCTTGCTTGGTGATGTCCAACTCTCTTAATGTCATGGGAGGCAAGACATTGTCAGCATATCTCTCTAGGAAAAGAGTAAAAAAATCCTCCCACTTCTGTAACTTTTGAGTGGGTAGCTTGAAGAACCAGGCCCTAACAGCAGGGTCTAAGGTTTGGGAAAAGAGGTGAACATACAACTCTTGTTCAATGCCTCTAAGGCCCAATGCAGTGGTAAAAGCTCTAATGTGATCTTGTGGATCATCGGTTCCTTTGAATGTGGGAACTTCAGGCATGGAAAACTCAGTGGGCAATTTTCCCTTGATGTGGGGAGCATAGCCTTCGGAATTGATAATCATGTCATTAAAGACACGACTCTTGCCTAGAATGGACTCGAGCCTATTCAGCTTAGCGTGGAGTTCTTGGACCTCTTTAGTGGTGGGCTCATTCTTATCTTCATTTGGTTTGGGTTCATCTTCGTCCCTAGTAGGGGCATCCAGCTTAGCGACACGGGCTTCCATATCAGCGAATCTAGCATTCATGGCGACCAATTGGGCCAAAAGGTCGTCCATGTTTTCGTCTGAGGTTCTTTCAACTTCTCCAAACATAATGGACTTAGGTGAGGTAGGTGGTGAAGTATGAGGTGACAATGGCGGTGTGTGAAGGTATTCGAGCAAAATGGGGCCCACGAACTGTGCTTGCGGTGAAGGTTCGAATGACAGCTTGCGGATCAATCTCTTGTTGGACTCGTCCCTCTCCCACTTTCTAGGACCGTGATCTTTATTCCTTCCAATTGTGGAGATAAAATACCCGTTTAAGAAAATAAGAAATAAACGGAAAACTCAATGAAAAGAAAGATTTTATTTATAAAACAAATGTGGAAAAAAAAAATCTAGCATTAATCCTCAACATGGCGATTTTTAGGAGAGACGTGATTTTATGTAAATAGTATATTTCAGTCAATGATCTTTCGACTTTATTAAATTAGAAATTATACTCTTGACTTGCTTTATAGAAATGAATAAGAACTGTACTCTTGACTTAGATATGGAATAGAATTTCCGAACTCAAGAAAGGAAAATACACTAGTGACTTGCTTTAAGGGAATAAATAGGACTCACTTTTTTTTTTATTTTGTGAAAGATCATTGACGGGAATATGTTATTTGCACGCAATCTGATTCGTATGGAAAAGAACGTATTCCTAATATGGTCACTAGCATCATCGGAATCATGCATGGATTCTACTTCCTAAAAAGAAAAGATCCTAGACCCTATTTGTAAACCTGACAAAACGCACAAGCACACAAAAAGGGAATCCTTCCCAAAATTGGACTCAAGAAAATCCTAAGGGGGGATCTAGTCCTAATATTCTGAGGAAACTAATCACATAGCAAGGAAGCAATCAATCAAAATATGGAAAGTAAATCAATTAGCACCTTGATATGGACTATGTGACTAAATGCAATAGCTTTACACAATCTATGGTTGGATAAGGTAACCCATAACCGGATGCGTTACGTCATCTATGGGGTGTATAGTAAAACTAAACGTACCGTTTTACATATTTCGAATGGAAACACATAAATGCCATGGGGTGAAATACGACTATATGCAAGGCAATTCGGACCTAGTGGGTCACTAACCAAGTCATAGACAATGCTCCAAAGGGTAGATCCTATTAAGGTGTGGTGATGTCTTTTGACATCTTGCGATGATAACGCATGCAAGTAGACTTGTCAATTCCCAACTCGACCCGAAAATCCGACCCTACCCGACCCGTTTTTTCAGGATCCTGGCACTGATTTTCCTACCTGGAACCCGGTTTGACCCGAACCCGATTAACCCAATGTTTTTTCGGTCAAACTCGACCCGTTAGTGGGTCAACCCATTTGACCCGAAAAAAAGAACAATTTGTAATTATAAATAAAAAGTTCAACTAAGTTATCCTAAAAACCATATAAAACCTTTTTTTTTTTTTGTGTTTCATTAACTTTTTCTCTACCTCTTTATTCTCTCAATATGAGAAATGTTGCTCTTAACTACCCTCAAATGGACGGAATTATATTGTACAACTTATCGATTAATTAAACAAAATATAAAAAATATCATATAGGTGTATATACATTCCAAAACGTGAATAAATACGTACGTAAATAATACAAGTTATAAATTAGAGTATATGTGTACAAATATATCGTTTGAAAACATAAATTGGTTGTATAATTGATGAATAAAATAAATGGGTCACCCGACCCGGTGGGTCGACCCGAACCCGACAACACTGGGTCTAGGTCAAGCATTTCGCAACCCGAAACCGAAATGACCCGACCCGCTCGTGACCCCTAACCCGACATGACCCAACCCGAACCCGATCCGCCCGACCAAATTGACAGGTCTACATGCAAGTGAATGATATGGATGCAAAGCAATGAATGTAAACACATACGGTAAATGAACCAAATAGCAAAAATAAATTATTGACATAATTAAGTTTTCGAATTACACCCTCTTACAAAAGTCCCAGTGAAGTTGCCATTGTAAGAACCCTCGCCTTTCCGGCGCTTTTGATTGATGGAACGTTTGAGATTGGAATTAATGGTTCTTAAGTAATACGTCATAAGTGATTTAATTCAATTGTGATGGGGAAAAATAATTCGCAAGCAATGAAGTCACCACCAATATTATAGGAAACAATTGGAAACCATCAAAAAGTGCACCCAATTACTATTGGGAATTGACTCATGCCCAAAGGAGCTAAACATTGAGTTCGGGGGTGTAGGTACGAAATAAACAAAAAAAATATCATCTAAATCGCCCGAATTAACGGCCTCTACTAAGCCTATCCAGGTCAAATATTTATTTAAACTATTTGGTTCCACATAAATTCGTTCGTCCAAGATCCTAAATTTAACTAGGTGGGTTGAAGACAACCAAGTTAGCTACCGTTATCGTTTTGCGCAATTTATATCCAATTTACATGCATATTAATTATCAAGCACAAGCAAAAGATAAGAGCAATAATAAAACGCTCCAACCTACCACACTTTGCTAAACGCGCCATGCAATGCATATGCACATCAACAAGTTTGTTAGTAACTTCAATGGAAGCACAATGCAAAAATATCAACTTTATGCTAAAATAAACCTAAAGAGGTTGCTACATGCATGAATAATCATAAAAAGATGCAAACTTGCATAAACTAATAAAAAGATGCAAACTTTAAATTAAACTAATATGCATAAATATTTATAAAGATCAAAGCATGCATAATCATTCAACCATAATCAAAAGCAAAGTAAAACATGATTATAAATAATGAAAGAAGAATTTAATAAAGAGATTTAGGCACTCAGGATGGTTAACCTGGACGTTCTATTCGAACGGGACTAGTAGAATTGGAATTGCTCTTCAATCTTGGGTGCTAGGTTGGTTACAATGGCTTGCTTGAGTCTTCAAATTCTGAATTCTCTATGATTTAGGGTTTTTGTGCTCTAAATTGCTCTCAAAATTATCCATTGGCCAACCTCTCTTAAAAAGAGGGTGAAAGGGAGTATTTAAAGAGTTAGGGGACGAAATTAGGGGCCTAGGGCTGCAGCCTCGGCGCCAAACTCGACCCACCCAGAAAATCAGGCCCAGCGGCCATCCGAAAGGCGGCTGGAGGCCAGCGGCTGGCCTAAAGGCCGCCGCTGTCACTCGTGTGCCGCTGGGTCGTTAGCGTCAGCCGCTCGACCCGAAGGCGCGCGCGCGACTAGGGATTTTTGACTTTTTGTGCTCTGTAAATTACGAAAATTCCCTTAGGCTGACCCAGGGGGTCGGGATCGAGCGGTTTTGACCCAAATCTTCAAGACGCGATATCTCTTGATCCGGGAGCCTGATTGAGGCAAGGTCAAAGGCGTTGGAATCCTTATAACAAGGGATATTCAAAGACTAAGGTTTCAAGTAATTTGGTCTAAATTTCCGAGCAATGTCCTTTTCTTCTTACGTCCATGTTAATCCATTACCATCATCATCGGGCTTTGTGTTGCCAGGGGACGAGAACCGATTAAGGTGTTTACAGTGGACCACACATGAATGGTATGATGTTATCTAGGAAGATAATTAGGCTTGACTATTATTGTACCACAATGGAGAAAGACTGTTGTGAATTCGTCAAAAGATGTGTGCAATGCCAGACACATGCAAACCTACAACATTTACCGCCAAGCCCATTATACACTTTCAGCTCTCCTTAGCCCTTCTCGGCTTGGGGGATAGATATTATTGGCAAGATAACCCCAACGGGTAAAAGAGGCCATGAATATACTCTACTTGCTATTGACTACTTTATTAAATGGGTCAAAGCGCAATCCTACGCAAAGCTCAAAGCAAAACATGTGGTCAAATTCATCAGGAACAACATAATAGCTAGGTACGGGGTTCCCCAAGAAATCATTAGTGATAATGGGTCGCATTTTATGAAAGAAGTGATTGAACTCCTAGCTCAGTTCAAGATCCAGCATCGAAAGTCATCTCCCTACAGACCGCAAACAAACGGCGCAGTAGAAGCAGCTAACAAGAACATTAAGAAAATCATTGAGAGAATGGTCGAAAATTATTACGATTGGCCCGACAAGTTGCCATTCGCACTTTGGGGGTATAGGACTTCCATTCGTGCATCAACGGGAGCAACACCGTACTCTCTAGTCTATGGGATGGAAGCCGTATTACCATTCGAGCTAGAGGTCCCATATCTAAGGATCGTCCTAGAAAGCCAAATTCCAGAAGTGGATTGGGTCCAAGTCCGGTACAACCAATTAGTCTTATTGGATGAGAAAAGGTTGCAAGCTTTGCACAATGTAAGAATCTATCAAAAACGATTGACAAATCACTTCAACCAAAAGCTTAAGATGAGAGACCTCAAAGTTGGAGACTTATTACTCAAAGAGGTAAGGGCCAATGTCACCGACCCTCGAGGCAAGTTTAGGCCCAATTGGCCCGGTCCTTTTCTCATCACGAAAATCCTAATCGGCGGAGCTGCAAGGTTGGCAGACTTAGACGGGATTGAATTTAGTCAATGGATAAATATGGATCAATTGAAAAAGTTCTATGCCTAGGGAACACATCTAATATAGCGCTTTCGAGAGGCCCACACAATGCTAAGTAATCTCGAAAAATAAAAAAGGGATGCAATGTAAAATCGCATGGATAAGAACTACGAACGGCCTGATTCCCCTAAAAGGATACGTAGGATAACCCAATTGCAATTAAGCCCGACCCCTTCATCATTTTCGCTTTCAAAAGTTGTTAAAAAATTAACAATAAAATAAATAAAGTTGCAATATTGGATAAAACCGAGCATGTCTCCATAAATAATAAGAGTCCATTACAAATGACTTGACAATTCTAGAAAAAGTGCATATATTTAAATCTAAGTCCTAAAGGGGCACATCACCCTTATTGAATTTAATACAACACAAAAAGGCAATCCTAAGCTAGACATGCTCCAAAAGAGTATTAATATTAGTAGACTACTCCGTAGTTTCGGTAGTAGGACCCACATCTTCCATAGGCTCATCCGCTATGGGCCCTCCGCATCTTGCTCCTTGGGAGCCCATCTCTCGCGGACCATAGGCTCTTCTTCTTCAATCTCCATTGGAGGTGTGCTCGAAGACGCCTCGTGATCATTGGCCCGAATTGGGGTTTCCTCTTGCGGTTTAGTGGTGATCTTTTCCAGGCTTTCTTGGCCTTCGGATTAAGGATGCCTTTCACATGCTTAAATCCCTTTTTCTTACCCTTCCCCTTTGGGTCATTAGGGTTTGAGAGTCTTAGGCTAGCTTTGACCGATTGTACCTTAAGGTCACCTTGTTCAGATTTCCTACATGCAAGGCGACCCTCCATGGTCTTACAATCCATCCAAGCCTCATAAGCCGAAGATATGGCCATGGGCGCCTCGATATGAGAAATGGTCCACTTAGGACGACGATCCCATGCACACTCCCAAGATCTTACCATGCTAATTGTCAAAGTTCGCGGTGTAGGAGGCATGCTATCCGTTTGTGGGATAATTTGACGTTTTCCATGTTGTCGCATAATACGACTAGGAAATATATAAGTGGAGTTAAGGAGACCAAGGATTTGGTAATATCCAGAGTCTTTGTTGCATCCGATTGCGGATTTTAGGCCCCACCACTTAACGGTCCATGGTAACAAAGGGCATGCTTTAAGGTACCCACGCCACTCGTCAATGGTGGATTCATAATACAATCTTCGGCGTGCGGGAAATTGCTTAGGTTGAAAATTGAGCCCATTAGCGGGTCTCTCAATGAAGCACATGTGCTCCAGAAGCCATATTACAAAAGCAAAATATATAAAGTTAAAAACCCATCAAAGATTCAAGCTTTATTAACAAGCAAATAATTCAAGCAAAAGTCCAAGCACTTACTTGGAGAAGAAGACGGCTTCCCGTCCATCCACCAAAAGATGGCTCTTGTTGCGGTCCAAGCAAATTATAGTTTCACCAAGAACAATAGACATAGGGGTAAAATCGTTTTGAATTTGTTCAACAATCCTAAGCATGCTAGTTTTACCCTTATTACCTCCACCAACAAAGAGGTACCTATGCAAAAGAAGTAAAACAAAAGCACGCTTATAATAGCTCTCACTCATTACATCATGGTCATCCCTTACCTTCGGGAAAAGATGTCAATTACACCGTTGAGGTCTAGTTCATCGCTCCTAGCAACGGAGGAAGCTTGTGTTGGTGATAGGCCAAGATACCTCTTGTAATAGCCTTCAAGATTTGCTCCATGCCATGGGGTAGCGGGAGCTTGGTCATGAGGAAATCCAAGAATAGCAGCAAATTCTTCAGGAAGAGGACATAATTCATTGTACCCAAATCGGAAGACATGGAGATTATCGTCCCAAAACTCGGTTGTGGCCTCAAGGAGATTCCATACGATTTGAACTTGTTTGAGGTGGAAGAGAGCATTCAAGTGAAAAGGGACAAGTCTCATCCTCTCTTCGGGGGTCATAGATTGTAACCACTTGTCAAATTTCACATCAAAACTTGTCATGGCTGAATTCTAAGACGAATAAGGGGGTTTCTCTCTCTAAGAAGCTCTCTATTGATGGTAAATTATGAAGGTGATGTCCCAAATCGGACTAACCCAAGGATTATATAGGGCTCCCACGAAAAAGACGAAAAAATAAGGCAACCCGTAAAAAAAAAAAAGGGCTCCAGCGGCGCATGGTTCAGCCGCTGAAGGCTCAGTGGCGCTCGATAGTGCAGCACAGGCCAAGCGACCAGCCGCTGAGCTTCAGCGGCACACCGCAGAGTGCCAGCGGCATGCCGCTGAGCCTCAGCGGTCAACCGCTGGAGCCTGGCGGCCCCACTTTTCGCCCCCGCTGCTCAGCGCGTGTCGCTGGACGGCTCCTGCCTGCCGCCGGACGGCTTTCTCGAGATAACCCCCTTTTCTCCGGTTTTGGAGACTTTCCTTAACCGTTTTGGACTCAAATATGGCTCATTTTTCCTATTTTTTCTATTCTTTCCACTTTGTATTATTTCCCTAAAATTAATGAGAACTCCACAATTTCCTTATTTCTTTTTTGCTGATTATCATCTTTTTTTTTTTTTTTTTTCTTTTATCATCTTTTTTATTAATTATTTTAATTTCATTTTCACGTCTTTCTTTTTTTCTTTTTTTTTTTGGGGATAGGGTACACCCAATTTAAAATTTTGGTTGTATCATATTTTGCTAAGTGGCTATTACCTGCGCTTTTGCTTGACTAGTTGTGCATTTGCATTAGCCTAATTGTGTGCAGGGACCAATAAATAAGCAAGCAATATTTACAAGCACAAAGTCCGAATGTTTGGTTCAATACAAATGTTCGAATGTATTTCACACAAATACATTATCATAAAAACCGCCATCACCCGCATCATCATCCGTACGGGGCACCTCGAAATGGTCCTCCAACCTCCGCCCTTCATCACCGAAAATCGACGCCACAACCTGGCTAGGATCAAATGAGGAATGTCGGGCAGGCTCCCGATATGAACTCCCTTCTCCAGCATAGCTCGAGTCGTACCCCCATGAACAAAGAGGAAGCGTGGTCGGCATCATAAGAGCAGGAACTGAGGGCTGATAATAAAGGCCGCCATACGAAGGATATCCCGCATACCCGGGATAAGGAGGATACATCGGCATATGCATAGGAGCAGGCTCCACATACGGAGTCATCCTATTCCCACCAGGGCGGTCCGACCGATGCACATGCACCCTCTCTCTCCTAGGACTCTCCCTCCGAGGGCTCCTCTCGCGAGAAAGACTACGCTCGAGAGAGCTCACGCCCTCATCATTAGACAACACCACCGACCTACGAGGAAGGGGTCGACGGTACTCAACCTGCATTCCACAGAAAGTTAAAAAACACATTTCTCAAAGCATGCAACTTTGAAAATACAAATAGAAGTTTACCTTGTCCAAATCTGCTCTTGGACAAGTACCCTTCTAAAGGGCTCGGGATATCCAAGACTTCATGGCATGCATACTCTTGAAGACCTTTCCGGTCTGCTCACGATCAAGCTACACAAAGAAAAGTTAGTACAAGCATATAATGAAGCAAGGCATTTCACACTTCAGTAAATTACGAATTTACCCCTGGATGCCCAACAAGAAGGGGGACAGAAAATGAGCCAGTAGTGACATTTATTTTGATTAGTTGTGAGAATTATAAACGTCACAAATAAAAATAGTGACGGGTTGAGCAAGTGTCTCAAATACGGGTGTCAGTAAAATAAATGTGACAGGTGCACCCATCACTAAAAATAGTGACATTTAAAGTTGTCCCAAATTTTGCTGCAATTATACCCGTCACTACTTGGGTGACGAGCACAGCCGTCACAGTTTTTGAGACAATTATTGCTGTAGCTAGCACACATCAAGCGTCACTAATAATTGTTGATTTTTATTTCGCACTCTGACCTCTGTTTTCTCCCCTTTTTATATTCCACTGTAACTTACTTAGCTTTGGCTCTCCATTTATTATGGCACCAATAGGAAAGCAATAACGTTTTTTTTTTTGATGAAAGAAAGCTCAAAGAAACCCAACAAGTGTACAAGCATATGGTCACAATATATTTGATAATAAATTAATAATGATAATTACACTCTCACTCTGTATTTACATTGGAGAGATCAACCTTACAAGAAACACTTCACTAAAATGAGGCTTATAACATGCCAATATCATGGGGTACAGAACATTATCACCCATGATCAAAAATAATTAATCTTATACTCTCCTACCCCCTGCAACACCCTTCTTTTTCCTTGCCACCATAATGTTAGTTTCTATACCATACTCTCATGCTCATAAATCCTGCAAACAATGCAACGTAACAGTACAAATTAGGATAAAAATAAACATTAACAACCCAACTAAGAATATGTCTAATTAACATGAACCCCACAAAGTAATTGAACTTAATTACTTAATAGTAAAGTCTACAGAGAGTTTTGCTACTCAATTTGAATTCCCAACATGGGCAGAATAGATATTTGAGGACTAAGAGCAAGCCTAAGCTTAACTTTAAAAAGTGGAATTATTTGACAGCACAATACCTTCAAGAGTATCAAGACAATATAAAAAATCCACTAAAAGAAGAATAGTACTAGTAAAAGTGATGCAGAACAAGCAGAAACTTAAATGATCTTTTTTCTCCCCTTACATCTCCTACATCCAAGTCTTGAACCATCATAAACGTATACTCACCCTATGGTATCTCATTTGCCACCAATCTCAAATAAATATTAATCCTTAACAAAAAACATACATAGATAAATTGAATTGCTTAACCTCTAAAGCATAAATTATTTAGCTAGATCTAAGCGTTTAACATCAGATAAGCAAAAAAGAAGGCATCTCAATAAATTTGAATCCCTTACCATAAGTTTGAAAAATCTGAAATCAGGGTCACCTTAGTCGTTCGATCTTCTCCTCCATCAGCACAAATCCATTTAGGCCTTCGCTATTCACTCACCAACACCATCAAACACCACCGTTAAAACCCTCTCCTCTAAAAACCCTTGTTTCCATATTGATTTACCAATAGATGTTAAACAAAATCCAATTTAACAAAAACCCTTAATTTCTCCCTTTGATTCACACTATCTCTCCATCTTCTCAGGTTCAATTTTCCTGTATAATGAAGATTCATCACTTTTGTTGGATATTTTTTCTTATACTTTTTTGGGGGTTTGAATTGATCTGTAAATGGAGTTATCAATGGTGAGGTTTGTGAGAATTTGATAAGGCCGGGTGTGGAAATTTTTTTTACTGGAAAGAGATGAAGATTTGGCTGGAGAAGAGAAAGAGGAGAGCGGCGGGTTTGTTGGTGTGAAAGTGAAAGTGGGAACCCTAAATGGAGCTGAAAGAAGATTATATTGTAATGAAATGTGGGATATTTAAATTTTAATTTTTTAATTCCTTCACAGTACAAAACTTCAAGCGCTAAATGTGGGCCACGAACGAAATTTGATCCCAAAGCTTTGGGCTTTCCAATTTTAAACGAGGATCTTATGATTGTGACGCGTGAAAAATATTTGTGACGCGTTATGTTGTAGTAATATCTTTAAAATTTTTGTTACGGGTTAAGCTGTAGCAATATTTGTGGCATGTGCACCACCCGTCACAAAATATCCGTCACTATTGGACCCTTTTGTTGTAGTGGGTAGACCCTGAATGTTTTCATCAAGATCCTCCGTCATAGGGATCTCCCCGCAGCACTCATTCTCGCCAAAATACCGGCCCCGAACCCGCATGTCTGGGACATCCACCTCGATGTCATCAACCTGAGGTTCCTACACAGCAAAGCAAATCAGTACAAATAAAGCAAGAGGCATAGAACATCAAGTATAAAATTCTTACCTTCAAGCCCACAAATGAAGGCATTAGGCGATAACGGCGGAACTGCTCATAGTGACCCGCAAGGTCCTCCACAGGCTCCCTCAAATACCGCATAGCATCCGAGCCGACCATGGCCTCCGCAACCTGCTGGTGAAACAAGCATCTCACCAAGAACATGGACGAGGAAGGATCCAAAGGAATCCTAGGGCCCTCCAAGTCGGGATAAACCTGACTAAAAATCCGCTCCCCTAGATACCAATCAAAGGAGAACGGGCCCGCAGTCAGGACCCTCTGACGGTCCACCGCCCTAGAAGCAAGGATGGCGTCCGTAGCCGACCCATGATACTTCGCCCATGGGAAGTAGTCAATCTACACAAATATGCAACATAAGATATTTCCACCCCAAGAAATGCAATCCACACAACAAAAGCAAATATATTTACCTTGTGCCAGTTAATACGCAGGAGAGCCTCGCTTAACTGCTGGAGAGTGCTCAGAGGCGCCGGACCCCTATGACGCCATGCCCTACAAACCGGGAAATCCAAGGCCCAGCCCGTAGGTGCCAACTCCGGAAAATACTCAAAAAACCAAGGCTACATTTGAACATGAAATTAAGCACCGCACACTTAAATCATGCATATCAATAAAGCAAATATAAAGGTAAGAAAATGCACTTGTAAAACCTTCCAAAAGCCGCACAAACTCACGGCAGGAAGGTTCGCCTGCTTGTACCCCTCGTCATTCACGCGGCAGGCGTACCGCATGCGTCTCAAGAGGTTGGCGTAGCCCGGCAACCCCTAGTTGTACTCTCTCACTCTATCCCAGTCCAGCAGACTTGGGAAGTAGATGGCATGAATGCGCTCCCCCTTATCACTAAAGATAGAAGTTGCCTTCCACCAAAACAAAAAGATAGAGGTAGCCAGAAGATAGGCGATAAATATCCTCGCCTTTTGCTCCACCGAGGTATTTCTCTTTTACCTCGGGTCCTTCAAAGCCGTAAAAAGCTCGTTGTAAGAATGGTAGTGGTGACCCCGAGTGTTCCCCCAAGGACCAAAGAGCTCCACCAACTCCGTCTTACGTTTCCAAATGGAAACGTCATAACCAATGGGTGTACCCACGCAAGGTACCCCGGTCAACATCGAAAACTCCGCAGGAGTAATCATCATTTTCCCATTAGGGAAGTGGAACATATTGGTAGTGTCCCAAAAACGCTCCAAAGAAAACCGTACTATGCATCTCTTGACTCACTCCACCGAGTCCATTGCTCTCAAAAGGGGCCCAAACCCCGCATTCAACACCGCATCATGCACCTCTTTGGGAAAGGTTTTGAAGAGTTTAACGGAAGAGCCATAATTTCCATGGGCCTTCAAATTCCCATCGGGTTCCTATGATCATGTTTGCATTTCTTAGGTTCACATTTCAATCAAATGTTCAATCCTAAGCATGTTTCTAAGTTCGTTCAAGCCGTGCAAGATCACATGCACTACAAACTTGACAATTGCATACAAATTCTATCCAAGGCAAGCATATACACTCAAATTCAATGCATAAAACCATAAATTCAAAAGTTTGAGGACTTACCACGAATTTGGAAGCCCTAGAACTTAAATGAGTCACCGGTCGGAAAAGCAACTCCGATTGATCCCAAACAATGTCGGGCATCCTATCCGACCGGGTGTATTGATCTTGAGGAAAAGCCACATTAGGCTTCCTCTTGGAAGGCTTCACATGAGGTGGGAAAGCCTTTGTGAAAATGTCGATTTCTTCGACCTCCTCCTGCACCTTGGCCCTCTTACTCCTCCTTTTTCCCAATTTTGGAGCCATAGAAGAAGGATGAACAAGCAAGCAAGAACAAGCAAGCAACAATGAAAGATTTTCAGATCTTCTCTCTCCAAGGGTTTCAAAAACCCACTCACAATTTCACCCCAAATTTGTGAGAAATCACAAATAAACTTCAAATTATGCAAAGATTATGCAAAAGCAAGCAAAAAAGAGCGAATTTGAGCAAGAATTGACAAGGATTGAAGATTTGGCAACAATGGAGTAAGAGAGAGAGAGACTCAAAATTTTGGGGAAGAAATGACCCAAAACCGGCCTCCCCCTTTTAAAACCCCAGACCCGTAGCGCTGAACAGGCCTAGTGGCCCTGTTCAGAGTCGCCCAGGCTCAGCGGCCCAGCCGCTGGCCTTGGCGGTCAGGCCGCTGGCCCCAGCGGCTACCCTATGTGCCTCCGCAGGGCTCTTTTCTTATCTGTCTCTCACGCGGCGGGCCCACGAGTTCAAATTCCGTGCGGGAGTCACACATTCCTACTTTGTGTGGCAATTTAAGTCAACAGTCATCACACATTCCTACTTTATGTGGCGGTTGTTTTAAATGAACCGTCACACATTCTTTGATTATAGGTGACGGTTGTTGACATGAACTGTCACACATTCTCTTCTTCTTTTTGTCCGCAAAAAATTTAAATCCCATTAAATAAGCCTATGTGGGATTCGAACCCACGTCTTTTGTGCGATAGCACAATTGCTCTACCATCTGAGCTAATAGGCTTCAAAATCTCACTTAAATACATAAAAGGTACCAAAGCATAGTGTAGACGCCAAAAAAGCGCCTTCAGATTTCTCCGCAAAAGCCCGTTGATGAAAGGAATAATTTATAAACTTGAATACTATTTTTGCTTTGATAGGTAAAATAAGGTCTCAGGTTTTTCCTCGATCACTCCTTCATTTCCACTTCTTTTAAAATCCCCTTTTAAGAGCTTTTCATTTCTTCCTTCCGTGTCCAAATACGATTTCGCACCTAAGAGTTATGGCCAAACAAAGTTAATGGTCAAAACAGATGTAGCTGAATACTGTGGACCGTGTTTCCAGCCCCATTTGGGAGTTTATTTGGTTGATTTAATTTGTGAGCCTTATATTTCTGGATTCTTTATTTAAATATATTTCTGATAACATATTATGAGCCCACACCACATTCCCAACCAAGGAGTTACGAGCCCAACATTGATGCGTACTCCAAAACTGACCTCTCCTTACTATTTCGAGTATATCTAGAGATCCACAAAATATTTATATCTAAAACCAATGCTATTGGAAACTAGACCAAATAAGCTTTCCAATGCATCTTGAATCATCCAACTTGCAGCCCAAACGAGTGAGATATGACCCGATAAAGTTCCAGCTGGCAAGTTGACAACCGTCAGCGGCCCTGGGTTAACAGCCAAGGCCGCTAGCGGCTATGGCCTGAGCCGCTAGCGACTGTGGATTTGAAAACCCACACCCGCTAGTAGTCATAATGTAGATATTATGCTAATAACACCTTTTATTTCTTACTAAATATTGCCTTTCAATTCTAAGCATGTCTAGTCGTTGTAATGCTCAACTTGCCAATCGAATGCATGTCTAAATAAGGGTCATTAATAAATATTGGGATGCTTGTGATGAACCAATTAATAGTCTAAGTTTAGGTTGTTAATCCGATTTGTGTAGGAATCATGTCTTTAAATTATTAAGCAAACTTGAGTTAGTAGAGGCCCTCATAATACGGGCGAGTTGGGTGCCTAACACCTTCCCACCTCGTACCTTCGCCCCCAAACCCTTTATTCTTGGGTACTCATATGTTCTATATGAGCGGGAGTCTTTCTAAAAATATGATCAGTTCACTTATCACGCTATTGGGTTGTCCCTTCAGATTGTCCATTCGGTTTGTTCCTTCGATAAAACGCCGATAGCAGATTTGTGACCTCTTTCATGGTTTTTATTCAATTCAAGTCTTTTCAAAATCTTTTCTAACTCGACGGTTCCTTGAACTTATCTAAACTCCCAGCTTACAAATTTTCTATAAGGACACACTCCGTGGCCGTAGAAATCCCGGGTCCTTACACATAGCCTTATATAATTTCATTTAATTAGAAAATATTGTCCAATCAAAATCGCTGCAATAATCAAGCCAAATGACAATAAAAAAAACCAACAAAACTTCTGCAATCAAGCTGCCAGCTGCATCAACTGTAGTAGCAGCCAACAGTATAATCAGCAACAAGTAGACACAACACCAACAACAACCAGCAAGCAGAGTTAACAAACAGGAACAACATTTAACAGCAGACAACAACAACTACAGCAAACAAACCCCGCATTTTACAAAAAAACAGCAGTAGAAATACAGCAATTACAACAAACTACAAGTAGCAACAATTATTATAGTAATCAGCAACAACATTTTACAGCAATCAGCAATAGCAAGCAGATTGTTGAACACTGGTAAACAATCATGTTTCATGCTTCACCAGGACACGAGATTATATTAGTCGACACACAAGGGAATTCAGTCCCCATTTTGAAGTGGATACAAGTTGTATTTTTTTCTTATAGTACTTGGCAGAAAATGAATGGTTTCATAGTTGATAAGTTGTTCGAGCCTCTAAATAATCCCCCGTGAAACAAATAAAATAAAGCAATCTTAACACCATTTCTCTGGGTGTAGACAGTATAAGGAACCTCATGTTAAAGCACTTCCGACAGCTACAGTGCCTCCATCCACTTTAAAGATGGCAGGATTTCAAGTGAGACATACAAGAAAACAATCAAGAGAAATAAATTCTTAGAAGGGTAGTAGCAAAAATTGAAGGGGAAAACATAACTATTAGCAGTACACGAAGGAAAATTTACTTTGATTGAAATAGGTTAACTGAGACGACCAAGTCCATTTATTAAGTTTTGCCAATGTTATCTGTATTTTGGGGGAGCCGGGGTGGTATAAACATAAGTAGACAACATGACAAATAGAAAGATAATTGATTCAGGCACCCAATCAACAATTGGTCATCTTATATATTTCTATCTAATTAATTAAGTTCACTAAAGAATATACAGCTTGATAAATCACATATATGACCTGTCATCATATGCATTTCAGACTTCCAATTAGAATAAGGTGTCCATCAATTGAATTTGCCTTCATAAACCTAAGATAATTGAATACTCTTTACTCATATGTTTTCAAATGAAACGTAAATGATCTACGAGACAAAAAAAAAAAGATAAGAAAAGCATATATAACTATATTATTCATCGCTAATTCCCAAACTGAAACAATGAATTTCTGTATCAAATTGGACCAGATTTTTGTGTCTTAAATATTTGCCATCAATTTATTAAACTTGACCTCGATGATTGCAGAAACAATAATCTATAACCCTATCATTACCACCAATCACCCAACCCACCTTTCCAAAATTTCCTCTCCACCCCACTTTAAGTTGTAATCAAGCATACATCACAAAACCATTATACCCATTACTCTAGTTTGTAATTTCCTAATAGAAGCTGACACTAAGAAAATGAAAAGAGTAATAGAAGCAGATCTATAGAGCCACGAATACAGACATACGAGAACATTAATTCGCTCATTTACTTTTCAGTAAAGGGGTAAACTAAAATTCGTTCACATTGAACCTAAATCCTTCAGATAATTCATACATAAGTGATAAATTGAGCAACAAGCAAGCCCAATTCGAAGTACTGCGGAAACCCAAAAAAAAATTAAGCAACAACAAATCCACAATTAAGAGAAAGACATACCTTCAATGTTAGGGTACTACGAATCGACGGAAAACTCAGACAACCAACTCAGATTCAGTAAGCAAACTCCCATAAATTCCGAAACAACTTAAAACGCCCAAAACATAGGGTTTCGAGTTAAATGCTTCAATGGAGGAAATGATGGGGAAAGGGATAAGCTTTAGAGAGCGAAAATGAGAGGTAATTGTTTCGTATTCATCGCTAGCAGCAGGTGACAAGGAAATTGGAGGAGAGAGGAGATATGATGAGGAGATGGGATTTGAGGGAGTAGAGTTGAGTTCTAGAGAGAGAGAGAGGGAGGGAGGGAGGCGATAAGAAAATAGTTGGGTTAGGGTGACTGTGGGAACTGGGAACTTAGAAAGGTTGGCTGACCTTTTTTAGGAGAATATATGACGGTCAATATTAATGACCGACGCATATAATTGTACTATGTGTGGCGGTCATTCATATCAACCGTCGCACACTATTTTCTGTATTTTTATTTTTTAATTTTTAGTTTATGTGTGGCGGTTATAGAGTAGAACCGTCGCACATTCACAACACTTATTTACAAAAATGCCACCGACTTACTATGAGTGACGGTTGTCATGATCAAGCGTCATATATTAGGCGAAGCAGATGGTAGTTTTTGTACTAGTGGTTCTATTCGCTCTCTTATTACTCTAATCAAGAAAGATTGTCTGTTGCATTCAATTGATCACTAAGCAAGATTTGTTTGTAATTGAATATCGAGTATGTGTATGCTTGAATGTGTGATTACTTGTGCATGCAAATGAATTTCAATGATTCTTCTAAAACCCATGTAAGGTTTGCAAAAGTGTTTTTACTGGGTATGGACGACGTTTATTCAGTTTATCTGATTTTTGTTACTCTTTTCTTCTGTACCTTATTTCCGTCACGGAAACCAAAATGCAGGTGTTGCTGAGTGAGGACGTGTAGCCTTGGAGTTAGAAGTGGGCTTGTTCTCTAGACTGGTTATTTCCTTAAGAATGTGGGATTTTGGTTTGTGCCCTTGAAGGCAAAGTTGTAATAACTTTTAATTGGACTTAAGTTCACTCTATAGACAACTTTGATATTTATGTTTTAATTCGTTTTAGTTTGTTTAGTTTTCTCCCTTTTGATACCTAGCTTTTCTTTCTGCTTAGCATTTATTCCTTAGCGATAAATGTTGCAGTAGCATCCCTCGGATTTGGGACGGTTCAGTGGTGTCGAGTCATGTATAATGACGTCGATAGTTCCTAGGAAATCGTTGTAAATTCGGGGGTGTTACAAATGGTATTAGAGCCCTAGGTTTAAAAGGTTGCATAGGATTATTAAATGAATTAATAAAGATTAGTTTCATTTTGGGGAAAATAAAATGTAATTAAAGATGTTGAGCGTAGTAGTCCTACAAGTTAGGAATTATTTGAAATCACCTTCTTTGTGATTTAAATGTCCTTATTGTTTGATTGCCCTTTTGTAGATGGCAATTACTCATTTGACGGCGATGAAATCAACTAAAGGTAGGAAACCGCGAGCTACGATTGTTGCACCCGAGCACGAGGTGGAGTATGTGCATTCCTCGGACAGCGAGCCAATGCACGACGAGGCCGCAGCCATGCCCGTAGCACAAGGCCATGATGCGCACGTAGTGGGTCAAGCCGCGGATGGTGATCACGATGGCGACGTGCCAATCGACATCGACCATGACTTGGAAGCCAATAAGGATCCTGAGTATGAGGAGGAACCTTCTGAGTCCGAACCTGAGGCTGACGATGCTCCTGCTGAGGAGCCAAACGTTGAGCCTAACCCTGTCGATCTCGAGCTGCGATTCGAGTATGGTGCCGGAGTCCCTGATTCACCTAGCATGCCAGACTTGGAGGATATTGGTGATGAAAGCGACAAAAACTCTGTACCTCTTTCGCCTCCTGATGATGTGTCTCCTCCTGTGGAGACATTCTTTGCCACTGATGCAGAGTTAGATGACATCTGTGCCTACATTCATCGTGCATACACAGTGATCCAGCGTTACCAAGGTTTTTGGGTAGAACTCTTACTTGCTGGCTTACCCAACATTCATCCTTGGAGAGGTCTCAAGGAGAAGTATGACGGATGTGGTACTAAAGAGTGGCTACATCAACGACGAGAGGTACGGAAAAGGCGAGCGATGTGCGCTATGTTTCAAGGGTGTTGGCAATGAGCTATGCTTGTCTATGTTTGAGTGGAAGGTTAACAACGTCTTAGTGCCTGCTCCGAAGGACATCTGTGAGAGCTGCTGATCGAAAAAGTGCAAGATTATGGATAACTTTAGAAGGCGCTTCATGCCTCAAAAGTTTAGAGACTACGCGCATCCTTACACGCCATATAGGGAGATGAAGCCAAGGAGGAAGGATGCTCATGATACGCCTCCTGGATCGAAGCAAAACCCTGTCGATGTTTAGTAGTTTAATTGACTAGGGTTAATCATTTTGTTTAGAAATATTATTTCATTATTGTGATGATCCTGCGTGGTCAAGATTGGTGTGGTGTGACGTAGTTGCCTAAGCAACAAATATTTATGATTTTTATTCATTTTGCAATCTATCTTATTGCAAAACTATTTCATTTGATTAAATGAATGTCATTGAGATTTGTTTACATGATTGTCGTTATCACATAATTGCATGGTTGACTGAAAGCTTTGAATGCTATCTCATATCATCGTGACATGATGGGAAATCCATGTCAAAATTATGGCAGATTTTTTTCATTGAGCATCATCAAATCAATTGTGAGGCAAGAGCTAAAGCATATCAATATGATTACGTGTGATTGTTTATTGCCCTACTAAACTAGTATGGAGCATCAATATGTGAATTATGAATGTCATTGTCTATTCATGTGAGACCAATCACTACAAAATAAACAGAGAATAGCGTCGGACCAATTCCGACGCTATAGAGGCTTTTTCCGACGCTGTCGAGCCTTAGCAACGGATTCAGCAACAGATTTTTTCCGTTGCTGTAAAACGCAACGCTAAGCTCCTCAGCATCGGAATGTTTAACCCCCGGCGTTAACTCAGCATCGGATCTGAATTTCTAGTGTTGGGACCTTAGCAACGGATAATAATCAAATCCGTTGCTAAACTCAGCAACGGATCGATTTTAAATCCATTGCTAAGCTCAACAATGGATCGCTTTTAAATCCGCTGTTGAGCTTAGCAACAGATCGTTTTGAAATCTGTTGCTGAGCGTATCAACGGATTGGATTACATCCGTTACTAAGCCAGCAACGGATCTTTTTGAAATTCGTTGCTGAGCGTAGCAACAACAACAGATTGGGTTACATCCGTTACTAAGGCCAGCAACGGATTGGGCCTTTTCCATTGCTAAGCTTAGCAATAAAATCCCTTGTTAAGCTCTGATTTTGCTTATGTAATCGTAGCAACATATTGAAACTTATTCCGTTGCTAAGTTGAATAAAAAAACAATATACTAATTTTATAAATGTTTTTAATGATACAAATTCTTCTTTTTCCCCATTACAATTTTTTATACGATGAGAAGATAATAAAAACATTCATATATTAGAGATCAAAATATTACAAACATTCAAATACAACTTCTAAATTTGTCACTTTCATTCAAGCATTGGTCACCTAACAACTTTAAGTTTGCAAAAATGTACACCAAACTAGGCTGCACAAAATTTACATATCCAACCTGTAAGTACTACCAATCTTAGGTTAGGCAAAATGTACATGTTTGCGACTCTAACTAAACTCAAAAGGTTAGATACGCACTTTAGTATGCTGCGCTCTATAGTTTTTCCCTAAAATATGCAAATACCCACTACCTAAAAAAGAAGTCAAGCAACATCTAAACAAGTTAGAAAGGTGAGAAGGGAGGGGTTGGGATATCAGTGTACCCAACATCTCTGATGGCTTGAGAGAAATCTTGCATTTTTTCTTCTTCTAGAAAGTGAGTTGGCCTTGGACATTTGCATCATGTTGTTGTTGTTGTTTCACCCTATCGTCTTCTAACTCTTTAATTCTAGCCTCCCAATGTTGTTGTTGTCGGACCTTATCGTCCTCTAACTCTTTAATCCTCGCGTCCATTTCTTGTACTTTGGATAGGCGTGGCCTCTTGGCAGCAGCAGGTGAAGGCCTTTCATAGTACAAATTCGCAGCACTTCCCAAGCCATACACCCTTCCTTTATCGTCCCAACCTCCGGCAACATCAAGGAACAACTCATGATCATCAACATCAGCATCTTATGTCTCGCTATTAGAGTGTACAGTTGCAGCCTTTTTTGCTTGATATTCAGCCTACAAAAAGAAATACATGTTTTGGTACAAATGGTACATGCTGCTAGTACATAACAAAAAGCAAAGTAGCGACACTGGTCTCATCAAGGCAAAAACATTAGCAATGCAACATCAACAACATTCACTCAAAAAAATAAATAAAAATACCAACAACATCAGCAACAACTTAGAACAACGACCACAACATCAAGAGAAATCAACAAAAGGAAATCATAACCTAAGCTTCACCACCAGCATAGCACAACTACAACAGAAAATAGCTTGAGAGCGGATAGTAGCTACCAGCAAAATCAACAAAAATAGCTAGATAGCATGTGAAAAACATTGAAGTACCAGGTACAATTATAATGCCAAGTGCAATTAGGGAGAGGACCCATGTACAATACTTATGACGTAAACTGTAAATATCAAACAGAACACTCTAGTAACTTAGTATATTATAATGATATAAGCATACCCATAGTTGTTCCGATCAAAGGTCAACAAATTCCTTATCCTTTGTCTCATGCCCTTTTGTTAAAGACCGCTGCTGGGGATGGATAGCATATTAAATTATCCTCTTCTCTCTTCAATGCAAGGGGGAAAAGAAGGATCATGAACTAGTCGATTATGCAGAAAATCAAATAATAAAAATTTTAGATTGTAGACTTACCATCTTTTTAGCTAGAAAAACTGTAGAAATTGAGCCTTGACAATGGAGTGTCCCGGCCTAGAGAAAGCTTTTCTTGTTTGCTTTACATTGAGTTGATTTCTTCACAAATTCAGGTTTGTTCCTTGCATCAAACAATTGTTGGGGAACTATTGGGGGGCACCACAGAGCCTTGTAATCAGGCTGTCTTCCAATCTTAGACACCATATCAGAAAGTCGCCGTGTGCACTTTTTTTCATAACAATATTTCACATCATTTGCAATCGAAGGATCCCAAGAGTACTTCTCCTACAAAAGCCACATATTAAGTAACAAAGTAAAACACATTTTAAATCGTGAAATCGAACTTTGGTTTTTGGAACTTACCCTAAAGTGAAACCACCACCGTTGTCTAACATGTAGAGGTGCCTTTGACCAAGAGAAGTAAGGTCCATTGAAGTAACTCATGAAACTTTTCGACACGTTCTCAACCACTTTTGGTGCATCAAACCTCACATTAAATGGAAAATATCAGGTTCCTTAAGTAGCAGTTATACAAAATTCTGAGGAAGAATGCTACTATAGAAACATATTAAGGGATTGAAGAGAGAAATTAGAAAATCATGAGATTTTTTCAATATCTTATTAACAGCGAGTGGCCTTTTCAGCAACAACATAACATTCAAACGTCGTATGATATAAGAAAACACTAAAACTTACCATAATTCTTCGGGGCTCAAGACTTCTTTGACGTTCAAAGGATTACTCGTGGCATCAGTGATCCGGACTAGAGTATGTGAGTCATCTTCATCCATGTGTGGAGAACGCCTATGAGTATCTTGAGTTTTGGTAGCAGTGGAAGGAGTATGTGGATGCATGTTAGCAGTACTTTCTCTAACATCTCTAGCATCTTCATCCATGCTGTAGTCTTGGTAACTTGTGTGATACCTCAATATTTTCTATAATTATTATATTGATTTATAAATGATTTATAAATGGTTTCGGAGATTAAATCGTAATTATATTCTAGGATTCGATTTATTCAATTAAAGCCATAATAATATTAATTATTATTATGGGACTTTCATAAATTGCATTTATTAATTTTGAGGAGTTTAATTAAAATGTTTTATATATGAATAAGAATTATTCATATAGTTTTAATTAGCAATTTAAATCAGAAAATTAGTAAATAAATTCCTAAACCTAGTAGTATTTGACTTGGGTTGACTGAGGGGCAATATAAGGAAAAGGTGATCATCAGTTTTGCAAACTGAGCCAAAACCCTCACACACACTCTCTCTCACCCGAAACCTCTCTCTCTCCCCCCCCTCACCGGCTCTCTTTCTCCTCTCTCTCACTTCAGCCGCTCGCCTCACCGGAGACACCACCGGCGTCCCCTCTTTCTCCCGCGAGTAACCTCTTCTCTCCTCTCTCTCTTTCTCTTTCTTTTTCTCTTTTTCTCTTTCCGCGGCTTTCCCCTTCGCGCGACCTCACGCGCGGCCGCTCAGTCGCCGGACCACCGGGCCTACGCCTAGGTGGGATCGGCGGGTGGCCGACCATTCCCTGCCCCTCTCTCTCTTTCTTTCCTTCTCTCTCTCTCGCATTCTCTTTCTCTCTCTTTCTCGAACTCTCTCTCTCTCCTCCTCGCCAGACCACCAGCGACCACCACCACCGGCCGTGGTGGCCAGTGGGTGGTGGTGGTGGTGATGGGTCGGGTTATGTGTCCCATGCATGGGTAACCATGACCTAGACCTAGTTTTAAATTTAGGGTTTCGTTTTTATATTTTCATAATTATTAATTCGATTTTCAGTATTTTTGATTTAATGTTTTTATTTTTCTGCACTCAATCGGAATCAGAATTCAGATTTTCAAAATCCTAGATTGGTTGAAATAAATCAAGGCATTTAATGAAATTGTCAAACTGAGATTTCATTACTGTTCATATTTTTGTATTTAATTAATACTGATTCGGTAATTGTTTTTAATTAGGACCTAACGAGCAAGCGTGATTATCGTCGATTCGTTGGAGCCTACTTACTGTTTGTAGCGTATTAGTGGTAAGCGCTCATACCTACCTTCTTCCAAAGACCCAACAAAACTATTTTAATGTGTTATGTGCTAATTGGAAAATTGTTGTGAATTTAATATGCAAGGCATGATTAAATTATATCATCTTTATTATGAAGTTATTAAGCATGATTCACTGCTGTAAATATGAATTATAATTAGCATGTCAATGTTATCATATTTTGGGAATTAATTGTCCATATGATGATTATTGGACAATTATTGAATGGTGAAGTATTAGTATTATTATGCTATTAATTATATGCTAATTAATGTGGGTATTATTGAGTGCTAGTGAGCACCTATATATTATCGTTGAATGTCTTGAATGATTGGTGAATTTTTGGATATCATATTACCCTGCCGAAGTGCTGCCGAAAATTGGTTAGACATTACTTGTCATCATTATTGAATTATTGTCGTTATTGAATTAAAGCATGTTTAACTCTAATCGTATCGAATTATCATTATCGTCGTTAACTACTATTCATTGTCAAGAGCATGAAATGAATTAGTAAGTCGTGGTCTCTTAGTACCACTATGTCAACCAATGCAAATTATGTGAATTGAATTAAATGAGAGTAAGACTCCTAATGGATCCCTAGGAGTAGTCGAGCAATCGGGATTACACCTAATGGTGTAGTTCAAGGGATGAGTGATTCCCAAGTTACTTATGGACACCTCACAGTGTGTCTGGGACGGATCATTCCCCATTTATTAAGTCCTCTAGGCTCGTGTAATTGTACTAGAGGTAGTGTGCACATTAGAGTCATTAAGTCCATGGCGTGTTGGTATCTTCGATGAGCAGTATGGGTAATCGTTGTTCTGTTAGCTCTCTTACATCTTCTAATCAAGACGGATTGTCTATGTCGTATTTCGTATGATCACTATACAAGAATTGCATATAAAGGAATGTCGTTATGCATATGCTTGATTATATGCTTATGTGCGTATGCAAATGAATTTCAATGATTCTTCTAAAACCTCAGGTAAGGTTTGCGAAATATTTTTACTGGGTACGGATGACATTTATTCAGTTTGGCTGATTTTTGTTTCTCTTTTGTTTCTTTTCTTTTCTTCTGTATTTTGTTTCCGTCACGGAAACCGAAGTGCAGGTTTAGTTGATTGAGGATGTACATCTTGGAAGGTAGAGTTGACGTCGATTTTTAGAACTATTTCTGTTTAGTTAGATCGTTGGGATTTTATTTGGATTTAGCCCTTTGAAGGCAAGTTGTAATAAATTGGTTAATGGTTTTTAGCTCACTATATAGACAACTCTGATATTAACTGTTTTAGATTGTTTAGTTCCTTAGTAAGCTCCTTTTGATGCCTAGTCTTTCTTTCTGCTTAGCATTTACTCCTTAGTGATAAATGTTGCAGTGACATCCCTCGGGTTTGGGACGGTTGAGCGGTGTCGATTCGCGTGCAGCGACGTCGATAGTTCCCGGAAAATCGTTGCGAATTCGGGGGTGTTACAAATGGTATCAGAGCCCTAGGTTTAAAAAGTTTGCTTAGGATTAATTAATGAATTAATAAAGATTAGTTTCATTTTTGGGAAAATAAAATGTAATTAAAGCCGTTGAGCGTAGTAGTCCTAGAAGATAGGAATTATTTGAAATCACTTTGCTTGTGATTTATAAAGTTCTTATTGTTTGATTGTCTACCTGTAGATGGTAAGGACAAGAATTACTACGCGGATGACGATTGCACACCAAAGGGCACGCGCCCTAGGGCATTGTGCAAAACCAGTAGAGTATGTCGCTTCATCGGACTGCGAGTCGACAGGAAACGGTGCGAATGTGTGCCATGAGGCCGCGCAGGACCGCGCCGCGCACGAGGAGGTCGCGCGCGCGAAGCCTCATGCCCCGCGCCGATAGCCGCGCATGTACCCGCTCCTGATGCCGCCCCAGTTGCCGCACCCGCCGCACATGTAGTTGATGATGAGGAAGATCCCTCTGAGTCCGAGCCCGCGTATACACCACCGGAAGAGAATGATGATATGCCAGATTTGGAAGATACTAGTGCCGAGAGCGACAACAACATTGCACCTACTCCTGCACCTACTGCTGCACCTACTCCTGCTGCAAATTGGTCTCCTCCTGCGGAGTCATTCTTTGCTACTGACGCTGAGCTCGAGGATATACGTATCTGCATACGACGTGCTTACACTACGATCGAGCGTTATCAATACGAGTACCGCACGAGTCTACATGAAGGCTTATGGGTAGAGCTATTGCTAGTTGGTCTGCCTAACATCCATCCTTGGATGGGACTCAAGGAGAAGTACGACGACGTAGTCTCCAAGAGTGGTCACTTGCACAAGAAGAAGTACGGTGAAGGTACGCGATGGTCTCTCTGCTTTAGAGGCGTTTCCGCTGAGTTATGCCTGTCCGAGTTTGAGTGGAAGGTGAACCGTGTGCTAGTACATGCGCCAAAGGGAATGTGCGAGTATTGCTGGACGAAGAAACGCAAGCAAGCCGATGAGTTTAGGAAGCGTTTCATACGCCAGAAATTCGGTGGATATGCTTATCTGTACATGCCCTGCAAGGAAGTGAAGCCTAGGAGGAAGGACGATCATGATGAGTCCCCTAGCGCGAAGAAAATGTGTGCTAGTGTCAAGTAGAACTAGATGATTGCTTTAGTAGTTTTGCTTGAGTTTTATTGAACTTTTAGCTATTGTGATGGCCCTGCGTGGTCAATTTTGATGTTGTTAGTTGCATAGACAACAAATATTTATGATTGTTATTTACTTGCAATTTGTCTCATTGCAAGACTATTTCATTTGATTATATGATATCGTTGAGAATTTGTTTTATATGATCGTTTTATCACATAATTGCATGGTTCACTCATAGCTTCATAATGCTATCTTGTATTGCCTAGACATGATGGGAAATCCATGTCGGAATTATGGCGAAATTTTCATTAAGCATGATCATATTAAATGTGAGCCAAAGGCTAAGCATATATTGTATGCAATCAAATGTCATTGTTTATTGCCCTACTAAAATAGTATGGAGCCTCGATGTCTGAAATGTGAACATTATTGCTTATCAATCGTGTGAGACCAATGTGTCTACTTTGTTATTGCATATCGAACTATTATGCATGAGAACTGAGAACATTCAAAGCAAGTATGTTTCTTAGACCTACAATGTAAGGTCGATCATTGGAACTTATATGCTATCTGCTAAATGTCAAGAGATTGGTTTCAATTATAACCTATGTCTCTCAATCAGACCTCAATTTGGGTCGAATGTGCCAACTTGCTGAAATGGTGATCAACCATTGCTCTTTTATGTCTCAGATTTGTTATAATGGCGACCAACGACCTACTCGCGAGATTATAAGTAGGTCTTACCAACGTCGTTGAGCACATCACGTGTCAGCTAGAGCGCCAAGAGCATGATCACTTCGCGCAGAATCCTGAGACGGGCAACTATAAGGATTTCGATGCACTCAAACCTCCGACGTTTGAGGGTGGCTCTGAGCCCACAAAGCTTGAGAACTGGATTATAGAGTTCGAGAAGTTGTTTAGGGCGACTAGCCGGCCCAACAACATGAAGGTCAACACTGCTACGTACTACCTAAAGGGTGAGGCTAACAAGTGGTGGAGTGACGTAGCAACTGAGATGCTAGCTATCGAGAATTACCGGTGGACCGAGTTCAAAGAGTCTATTCGTGAAAGGTTCTATCCTAGAGCTATCCATCGCCAGAAGCAACGGGAATTCGAGAACATCTATCAAGGAAAGCTATCTGTGGCTGAGTACGCAACAAAGTTCAACGAGCTTGCTGCTTTTGCACCTAACTTGGTGACGACCGAAGCTGAGCGTGTCGAAAGGTTCGAGGATGGTTTAAAGTGGGATATACAGCGTTTTGTTATGGGAAACTCGCTGACATTCCAAGGATCGTACGACAAAGCCTTGAACCAAGAGCGTGTTGTGGATCGTCGTGATTCGTTGCTCGGAAAGCATAAACGTGACGAAGGGAGTTATTTCCAGTCGAATGGCACTGATAAGAGGCCAAGGCCGAACAACGGCAATCACAATAACCAAGGTGGTCAGAACCACAATGGGAACAGGAATCGTGACTCGAACAGTTATAGAGCTACGATCTTAGCTAGGAGGAATACGCCTTGTAGTCGCTGCAACAAGAGGCATCCTTGCAAGAACTGTCGTGGCGATGTGCTTCAATGCTACGAGTGCAACAGGCCTGATCATAAAGCTTCTGAATGCTGGAGTCATGGAAGGAACGACAATGGTCAAAACCGCGATAATAACTACTATCGTGGTGGAAATGAAAACGCTAATCGCGGAGATGGTGGTAACTACCATGGAAATGGGGGTTACAACAACAACAATACTGCTGCTCCTCCTGCGAACAATCAAGCACTACTTCCCGCACCTGCCAACCCCGTGCAGAACAACAACAACAACAACAACAACAACAACAACAACAACAACAACAACAACAACAACAGAGGGGTGAATGGAAGGGTCTATGTGCTGAACCGCAATGAAGCTGGGGCGAACCCGAATGTGATCGCTGGTACTTCTCTCGTTAACTCTCAACCTGATTTTGTTTTATTTGATAGTGGTGCAACGCATTCTGTTCTTTCTAAGAGCTTTGCATCTAAGATAGGTTTAGAGCCTAGTTCTGTGTATAGTGCAAATATTAGGATGCCAGATGGATCGATTGTTAATTGTAAAGCGTTGTATGAAAAATGTTCCATTAGGATAGCTGCTTCCGATTTGCCTGCGGATTTGATTCAGATGGATTTGAAGGAATTCGATGTAATTTTGGGAATGGATTGGTTAGCCAAGTATAGGGCTAAGATAGAGTGCTTTGAGCAACGTGTGTCGTTGCGTGGACCGAAAGGTAGAAGGATTACCTATAGAGGAGTCGTGGTCAAGCCAAAGTTGAAGGTAGTGGCGACCATGAAAGCCAAGGAGTGCATGACTAAAGGTGAAGAGATTTACCTGTGTCATGTGGTGGATACAAGTCGAGAACCCGAAGTCTCAAAACCTATTCCAGTTGTTTTGGAGTATGCTGACGTCTTTCCAGACGATATTCCCGGAATGCCTCCGCAAGGCATTGTTGACTTTACAATCGACTTAACTCCAGGTTCTGCTCCGATCTCGAAAGCTCCATATCGTATGGCTCCTGCAGAGATGAAAGAACTGAAGACACAACTCGAGGAACTTCTGGAGAAGGGATACATACGTCCTAGTGTATCGCCAAGGGGTGCTCCTGTGTTGTTCGTGCGTAAGAAGGATGGTAGTATGAGACTATGTATAGACTACCGTGAGTTGAACAAGATTACGATCAAGAATCGTTATCCACTGCCGAGGATTGATGATCTATTCGACCAACTCCGTGGAGCAACTGTCTTCTCAAAGATCGACTTACGTTTAGGATACCATCAACTTAGGATTTCCGAGCCTTACATTGCAAAGACCGCGTTTAGGACGAGGTATGGACACTATGAGTTCACGGTGATACCTTTTGGGTTGACGAACGCACCTGCGAAGTTTATGGATTTGATGAACCGTACGTTCCAGCCTTATCTCGATCAGTTCATAGTTGTCTTTATTGACGATATTTTGGTCTACTCGAAGAACGCTGCTGAGTACGAGCAACACTTGCGTACCGTTTTGGACATTTTGCGACGACATCAACTTTACGCCAAGTTGTCGAAGTGCAAGTTTTGGTTAGAAACTGTTTCCTTCTTAGGAAACGTGGTGTCTAAGAGTGGAGTTGATGTTGACCCAGAAAAGATACGTGCTGTTATGGACTGGTCCGCACCGAAGAGCGTGACCGAGGTTAGAAGTTTTCTTGGGTTAGCTGGTTATTATCGTAGGTTTGTGGAAAGATTTTCCAAGATAGAGCAGCCTATGAAAAACTTGATGAAGAAGACAACGAAGTTGTTTGGTCGAAAAATTGTGAAACTTCTTTTCAAGAGTTGAAGAAACGTCTTACGAGCGCACCGATTTTGACGTTGCCATCGGGAACTGAAGGTTACGAAGTTTATAGTGACGCGTCTAAGCATGGCTTAGGTTGTGTTTTGATGCAACATGGAAAGGTAGTGGCTTATGCCTCAAGACAACTAAAGAAGCACGAGGATAACTACCCTACTCACGACTTAGAGCTCGCTCCTATCGTATTCGCTTTGAAGATTTGGCGACATTATCTCTATGGTTCTGCTGTCAAGATGTTTACGGACCACAAGAGTCTCAAGTACATTTTCACGCAAAAGGAGTTGAATATGCGACAAAGAAGATGGCTAGAGTTATTGACGGAGTACGACATCGACATTCAGTATCACGAAGGAAAAGCTAACGTGGTAGCTGACGCTTTGAGTAGAAAGACTCGTCATACGTTGAACACTGCTTTAGTACTTCCGAAGGAGATCATTCATGACTTGCAGAGTCTAGACGTGGAGATTGTGCTGAAAGGTGATGTTCAATGTACCTTAGAACATATGTCAGTTCGACCAACCTTACTCGACAAGATCAAGGGTAAACAGAGCTCAGATGAGGTTCTTCAGCGGATTCTACGCCACAAGGACGAGGGTAGATCCGAACACAAGAGACCTGGTGGAATGATTCAATCGCTTGAAGTTTCTACGTGGAAATGGAATTCAATTTCAATGGACTTTGTCATGGGTTTACCATTGACATAGAAGAAGAACAACGCCATTTGGGTCGTTGTGGATCGTTTGACGAAAGTTGCGAGATTTATCAAAATGAATGACACTTGGGAAATGGAAAAGCTAGCGGATGCTTACGTCAAGTATTCATGAGACTTCATGGTGTTCCAGAAGATATCGTTTCAGATAGAGACTCGAGGTTTCTATCACACTTTTGGCAGAAATTGCAAGAAGGTTTTGGAAGCATATTGAAGTTCAGTACAGCTTTTCATCCTGCAACCGATGGCCAGACGGAAAGAACTATTCAGACTTTGGAGGATATGCTACGAGCGTGTGCTCTCGAGTATCAAGGCTCGTGGGATACACACATTCCGTTGATCGAGTTTTCTTACAACAATAGCTATCACTCAAGCATTGATCAAGCACCATATGAAGCATTGTATGGTAGGAAGTGTAGATCGCCAGTTTGTTGGAATGACATTAATGAAACTGCAGTTTTGGGTCCAGAAATGATCCAGCATACCGTCGATGTGGTCAAAGTGATTCAAGCGAAGATGCGTAGTGCCCAAGATCGCTAGAAATCGTACGCTGATAGAGGTCGTAGACCTGAAGAGTTTGAGGTGGGAAGCATGGTACTTTTACGAGTATCTCCTACCAAAGGTGTCATGCGTTTTGGTCGTAAGGGGAAGTTAAGTCCTTGTTACATTGGTCCTTACGAGATCCCGGAAAGGATTGGTGAGGTTGCTTATCGACTAGCTTTACCTGTGAAACTTGCAAAAGTGTATAGTGTGTTTCATGTCTCCCAGTTGAAGTGATACGTACATGATCCAACTCATGTCGTTCAACCTGAAGCAATCGATCTCGATGAAAGTTTGACTTATGAAGAGCGTCCTATCAAGATTGTGGATCGCAAAGAGCGCTCAACTCGAACAAAGACTATTCCGATCGTCAAAGTCATTTGGTCTCTACAAGGTCAAGAGGAAGCAACATGGGAAGCTGAATCCATGATGCGCGAGAAGTATCCAGACCTCTTCCTGGAAGGTACTAGTCCCACTTGAGTTTCGGGACGAAACTCCTTTTAAGAAGGGTAGAATGTCACGCCTCTAAATTTTGTCTTTTTGCGTGTTTTGTTTATCATTTTGCATGTTCAAGCATTGCATGGTGCATGCTAATCAATTTAGAATCACGATCGTACTTGCTCATCTTGCATATGTTAGTGTCCGAGAAATTGTTTTATACCTTCGTATGGTAAACTCATTTTGTTTTTGGGAAGTGATTACTTCATGTCTTCTTTTATGGTAGAATGTGATACCCCAATATTTTCTATAATTATTATATTGATTTATAAATGATTTATAAATGGTTTCGGAGATTAAATCGTAATTATATTCAAGGATTCGATTTATTCAATTGAAGCCATAATAATATTAATTATTATTATGGCACTTTCATAAATTGCATTTATTAATTTTGAGGAGTTTAATTAAAATGTTTTATATATCAATAAGAATTATTCATATAGTTTTAATTAGTTTTAATTAGCAATTTAAATCAGAAAATTAGTAAATAAATTCCTAAACCTAGTAGTCTTTGACTTGGGTTGACTGAGGGCCAATATAAGGAAAATGTGAGGCAATTCATCAGTTTTGCAAACTGAGCCACAACCCTCAGACACTCTCTCTCTCACCCGAAACCTCTCTCTCTCTCTCTCTCCACTCACCGGCTCTCTCTCACTTCAGCCGCTCGCCTCATCGGAGACACCACCGGCGTCCCCTCTCTCTCCTGCCGGTAACCTCTTCTCTCCTCTCTCTCTCTTTCCTTTTCTTTTTCTCTTTTTATCTTTCCGCGGCTTTCCCCTTCATGCGACCTCACGCGCGGCCGCTCGGTCGCCGGACCACCACCGGACCACCGGACCGACACCCAGGTGGTGACCGGCGGGTGACCGACCATCCCCCGCCCCCTCTCTCTCTTTCTTTCCTTCTCTCTCTCTCGCATTCTCTTTCTCTCTCTTTCGCGAACTCTCTCCCTCTCCTCCTCGCCGGAGCACCGGCGACCACCACCACCGGCAATGGTGGCCAGTGGGTGGTGGTGGTGGTGATGGGTCGGGTTATGGGTCCCATGCATGGTTTAGTTGATTGAGGACGTACAACTTGGAAGGGTTGCGAAATATTTTTACTGGGTACGGATGACGTTTATTCAATTTATCTGATTTTTGTTTCTCTTTTGTTTCTTTTCTTTTCTTCTGTATTTTGTTTCCATCACGAAAATCAAAGTGCAAGTTTAGTTGATTGAGGACGTACAGCTTGGAAGGTAGAGTTGGCGTCGGTTTTTAGAACTATTTCTATTTAGTTAGATCGTTGGGATTTTATTTGGATTTAGCCCTTTGAAGGCAAGTTTTAATAAATTGATTAATGGTTTTTAGCTCACTATATAGACAACTCTGATATTAACTGTTTTAGATTGTATAGTTCCTTAGTAAGCTCCTTTTGATGCGTAGTCTTTCTTTCTGCTTAGCATTTACTCCTTAGTGATAAATGTTGCAGTGACATCCCTCGGGTTCGGGACGGTCGAGCGGTGTCGAGTCGCGCACAGCGACGTCGATAGTTCCCGGAAAATCGTTGCGAATTCGGGGGTGTTACACCTTGAACCTAACTGTACAATGAGTTCAGGCCCTACACGACCCGACCTAGTTAGGTATTTACCTCTAGCAGGATAAGGATATGGATAACCCCGTGTTGGAAATGGAGCTTTGCTCCATCCTTTAATGGCTATTGCTTCTTTCTCTCTCTCCCTTTGTTTGAAGCTCTTTTTATAGTTCAAGAGAGTCCCACATTGGTGGGAGAAGGAAAACTACTTGTGTTTATATATTGGTGTGTTCTATTCATTGTTTGAACTAATAAGAATGGGCTTTTGGGGGGAGAGTGGGCTAGGCCACACACGCGCGCGCGCTACTTGCCCGCCCGCCCGCCCGGGCCGGGCCGGGCGCGGCGTAGGTGTGGGCAGACATTTTACATTGGACTTAAACTTTTTGGGCCTTTTCTGAACGTTTTCATAAATTGGATCGATTTTTGGTATCGGAATTTTATTAATTGATTCACAATCAATTCCGAACGTTACAAACCGTTTTCTTCTTGGTTTATGCTGATTTAATTACTCAAATTCTTTTCGTTTCCAAAACAATTCCTTGCTTGCCTCTTTAAAGTGATTTGGTCCATATCAGTTTTGATCATCCAGAAATTTTCCTCCCCCGAAAATTTTCCTCTCCTCTATTTTCTGGGCAATTGTATTCTCTGAGTTCCAAGTTCTCAACAACGAGTGCACATCTTTGAGGACTCGTTGTGTTAACCTTGGGGAGTGATCCGCACCTTCGATTTGCACCCCAGTCGTGCCGGAATTTCACTTTCAAGGCAGTGGCCCTCATACCACGGCACAACTTTCCGGTAACTTTTGTTTTTACAGTTCTTTATCAACAAATTTCCAACACCCCGACCTCTAACTCTACTCATTCTGAGCAAATCAGCTGTAAGAAACATAACATTCAATGCAAATTATACAATTAAACCAAACATAACATGATGAAAAAATAAATTCCAATAAACTAGCAACTAAGCAAGGCAACGAAAATAACGAGGTGAAGGTGCAATGATAGTTACTCTTAGGGTAAACAGGATGAACTATAAATAATAAATCCAGAATATTAAACATTAGAAAGAATGTTTTTTCAAAATAAATTGATAAAGAAATATCTCAAGTCTGGAATAATTAGTTCTTCTTCGCTATCGTCCTCTTCACTATCGTCCTCAGATTCTGAATCAGAATATGAATCTGAATCATCAGTGTCAATTGCCTCATCCACTATTGGTTCAACTACATCCTCAAACTTCGTAACTTGTAGTGGTTCTTCCTCAGGAATGGATGTCAAATTTTGTTCAGAATTTTCCATACGCGATGACTGATCATCCGGCTCCTCCTGAAATGCCGTGTGGTCAACAGGGGCATCAATGGCTCCTCTAGCCTTTACTTTAAAAATAGCAATTCATTGATGTCTTTGGTTGGTTGTACTTGGGTACAGTGCAAAATACACTTGTAAAGCTTGGTAGGCCAAGACAAAAGGATCATACTTTGGGTACCTCCTAGTATGGTTCACCTCCACAAGTTGGTATTTTTCATGTATAATAGTACCTTGTCCCGAGTCAAACCTTTCACATTTGAACATTACTACTTTGTAGCATGCCCTTGCCCCGACAAATTCTAATTCAACTACATCTTGGAGAATACCATAGTAATCTTTCTCTTCAACACTTTTCACACATACACCATTCTTTTATGTCTGTAGTCATATGTATGAAAATGAAACCTGTTAATGCAGTATTCGTTGAATTTTCGCACCAATCTTGATGGACCAAGTGATAGTGCGACAATGATGTCATCATTAATTTGTTTTTCCCTCACCTGCATGATTGTGAAATTTTCATAAATATTTTAAAAATATATGTAACAGCATTCTATAACATTCATTCACTAAGTAACATATTAATGTTACATACATAATTTTTAAACCACATCGGGAAGGTTTTTCCCATACTTTGTCCAAACATCATCCATAGCTACGTGAGGGGTTTTTACTTGCATTTCTTGATTGCCATTGGGATTTCTAAAATAGCCCTCCGGTATCACGGAAAAGCTCAGGTATGTTGGAGGTCTATTTCTGGATTGCCATTAAGATTTCTAAAATTGGTCACCTTTGTGTCAACATGAGGCTCCAGATAATGGGTACAAAAATTTGATGTCTCCTCCATTAGATATGCATTACAAATAGATCCCTGAACTCGAGCTTTGTTGCCAACCATTCCCTTTAAGTGGTATAAGAACCTAAACACGATAAAATGGTTATTACATGTTTTAGTATTCTATTTTTAAAAGTTATATAAATAATAATAAAAATGTTCATTGCCTCTCAATAGGGTACATCCACCTATACTGAACGGGCCCACCTACTTTTGCCTCATACGGCAAATGAAGAGGAAGATGTTCCATGGGATTAAAGAAACTTGGCGGGAATATTTTCTCCAACTTGCAAATAATCTCTGGAATACTTTTCTCCAAACGTTCCATGTCTTCCTCTAACAATGTTATTGAACTTATGTCCCTAAAGAACTGACTAAGTTCTGTTACAACCTTCCAAATGTGAACTGGCAACAAGTCTCTGAATGCAACCGGAAGCAATTGTTACATCAACGCATTTGCTCAAATTCGATACAAGACAACTTACGTTCCTTTACATCAACGCATCTGCTCAAATTCGATACATAACCATCTGGGAACTTAAGGTTTTTAACCCAATCACACAACACTTTTCTCTTTTCTTTGTACAACACATATGGAGCAATTGGCACTTTCGTTCTCATTGAGTCGTCTCTAACAACAACATCGTTCACTTCTATCTTCCATCTATTGCAATACAGTTTTATGTCTCTCCTCGCATTAATGTTATCCTTACTTTTCCCTTTCACATCCATTACCGTGTAAAACAAATTATCAAACACGTTTTTTTCAATGTGCATGACGTCAAGACAGTGTCGTATTAGTAACTTGCTCCAGTACGGTAATTCCCAAAATATACTCTGTCTTGACCAATTGTGATCAACTCCAAAGCCCGGGATATCATCAGAACCGCTGAGGTCCTTAACCTTAGGAAACTTTGAAACACGCTCCCCAAGTTCATCTGCAGTCAACCTCGGACAAGGCGAAGATAATGCAACCCTATCTTTAGTGAAGGCAACTTTGTTTAGCCGGAATGGGTGATCATGAGGAAGAAACTGATGATGACAATCAAACCAAGTTTGCTTCTTGCCATATTGAAGCCTGAATGATTTTGTGCCCTCCATGCAATAAGGACACCCTAACCAGCTAGCACTTGCAGTACTCCATGCTGATAGCATTGCATAAGCCGGAAAATCGCTAATAGTCCATATTAAGAGAGCCCTCAGTTGGAATATTTGCTTCTTGTAAACATCATAAGTGGGTGCCCCAACCTCCCATAATTGCTTCAGCTCATCAATTAGAGATTCCAAGAAAACATCCAAATTCCCCTTTGGACTTTTTGGACCTGAAATCAAGAGACTTAGAAACATGAAAGGTTTTTTCATACACATCCAAGATGGCAAGTTGTATGTTGTTAAGATAACAGGTCAACAAGAGTATTGTCTCCCACACTTCCCAAAGGGTGAGAAGCCATATGTGCAAACCTCAAGTCGTACATTACGTGGCTCAGCAATAAAGAGTGGATATATGTTATCCACATGCTTCCATGCCTCTCCACCAGATGGATGGGACATAACATCAGGTGGTCGACGATTTTCATAATGTCATCTCATATTTTCAGCAGTGGAAGTTGTGGCATATAGCCTTTGCAATCGTAGAGTGATTGGAAAATAGGTTAAGACCTTTTTAGGAGAGAGTTTATTGCTTCTCCTCTTTGTCTTGTACCTATATGCTTTACATTTCAAACACTCAGTTAGATCCACATGATCCTTCCAAAATAGCATACATCCGTTTGGATATACATCTATTTTATGGTGTGGAAGTTGAAGTCCACTCAACAATTTCTTTGTCTCATAAAAAGTTTCGGACCCTTTATACTTAACGCCTGGACAAATATCCTTAATCAACATTGCAATGGCATCAAAACTTCTATGAGGAAGTTTGTAATCACACTTAATGGTGGTCATTCTTGCAGCCACTGGCAACAAAGAGACCTTCACATCACACCCCTCATATAAGGGCATTTGAGTCGCCTTCAACATGTCAAAAAACTTCTTTGCTTTAGGCAATGGTTCCTCTTCATCATTTAGGGATCCCTCCACAATGTATTGTGTGCTATACTCATGTCCAAACGCGTCTATTACCATGTCTGTATAGGTATTAGATGCATTTGTTAATGTTGCAGACCTTTGGTTAGGCAACACGTTTTCAAACACAAAATCATCTTCCCCATGATAAGTCCATTTGTAGTAGTTCTCAATAAACTCATTCTTGTATAGATGAAGCTTGACAATCTCCGGATCTTCATATGGAAGATTCTTACATGTCACACCAGGACATTTCAATAACCCATCCATTAAAACACCATCTTGCCGAGAAGCAAACTCAACAAACTCATCAACTTTCTGCATATATGATGAGCTAACCCAATTTCCCTCATGCCTATTATACATCCAAAGTCGATCGTGCTTACTCATCATACTGTAAAAACCATGGTTGATAAGGTGGTTCTGTAATTCGGCGACAACATTAAACCCTTTCTAATTAATGGAACATATGAACAACCATCAACATTCATGACAAGCACATTAATGTAATAGTAATTCGTAAACAACAATGAGCAACAACAATATTCAAAATTGCATACTATTACTAAACAACCACAAAATAAAATTCAGGGGCATGCGAACAAGTAGGGGAAGAGATTTGGTAATCACCATTATCGTTTAGGGAGTGATAATAACTCATCACTCGTTAGCAGTTGGTTATAAGTTGGTTATAAGTTAAGTTACTTTTCCCTAACCTAGAACATGAAATGTTAACAAGAACCACAATGATAACAAACAAATTAAGCTACTCCACATTGGTGATCAAATCCAGTGTCGGCCATCTTTAAACCCATCCTCCAAATTCCATCAATGTCCAAAGTGTAAAAAAAAAAAAAAAAAAAAAAAACTAAATAAAAGTAAATAAAATAATCTAGAAAGATAGAAGGAGAGTAAATATACCCAACGACACACACACACAAGGTAAAGCGGGTAGCTGCTACACAAAATTGAGATGCCACTAAAGTCCCAAAATAAAAGAAAACCTGTTACACCAACCAAACATATAATACTTAGCCCAACATACATCATAATTAGCCCAAAACACACTCATAATGACTGAAGTATTGAAAAGTATCATGCACACACTTGTTTTACAGTAACATTAAAAAGTTAATGTATACCTTTTTCAATAACATTTAAGGCAACCAATCAAAGAAAGTAAAATACTAGTCTTCTTAAATCTTAACCTGAAAGTACTTGAATATACAAAGAATATAATCTGCACCTACAGTTTATAGTAACATTATAAAGTTAAATACTCATATAACAAGATGTAAGCTAGGTTGTATATCAGATTATAATAGTTATGCTAAACTAAACTAATATTTTGTAATTCTCAAAATGCTCAACAAACATCTAGTATTAATGGGGATTGCCAAGTAAGTGAATAACTTACTACTGACCATGAAGGTTTAGTACAATCATTTAATAAAGGAAGATTAGTCATCTAAACATAGTATATTACATGACATGTAAAAGATTCTTGAAGGAGAAGTCTACTTCTACTGGTGGGACACAAGTCTCTTAGTTTTGTATGCACAGCTTTATTCTTTCTTTTTTATGGTGAGCATGTCATATGAGACAAAGAAATTTCAGCAGAAAGTCACCCACCATAGACAAAGAGATAATGACCCATTTTTCTCTCTCTCCACAAGTATTGCAGTTCTCATGACGTATGATGCAAAATTTTCAACTTTTTGTCCTACAAATACGATTTCAGCTTACTTTGAGTCTTTACAAGCAATTTCATACTGGGATTGGATAAATTTCAAGCCAATAACACAAGGGGATGTAACATCGTCATTTTTTCTCTTTCCCCCTTGCTTAATTCTCAAATTGATATCCCCAAAAAAATTGATTCAGATCCAGAAAAATATTCAGACCCATATTACACCCATATATGAAATTGAATTAGACCAATTTCATACCCACAAAAATTGAACAAACACATATACAAAATTGAATCAGACCCATAATAATTTCAATTAGCTATGACATAATAATACCCTAATTCATCTTCAACTTCACTATTAAGAATTATAAGGTGTTTGGGGTTCGAATGTACCTTCAAGGTGAAGAATCAAGGGCACAAGAGAAGCTTGTCATCCCAACCTCATCAAAGAGAGAGAAATGAGTCAGTGATTGAAATTCAGAACTGGCTAAGTTCAAGTAAACTCCATATTACACCATTGTGACTTGAGAGGGAAAGGTTTTTGGGAGAATGTGTTTTGTGGGTTGGGAGGGAAATTAGAATTTTTTTTGAGGGTTTTTGTGAGTTGGAGACATGAGAGTTGAGAGTGACTGAGAGAGGAAAGTGAAACCATAAGTTTGAAGGAGAGAGAAGCGTGTAAAAAATAAACATAAAAATTACTTCGCAACAGAATTGTCAAAACCGACGTTGAGATTTAGAATTTTTTTTAATGAAAAATATTAGCAACATATATTTGTGGTCCATTGCTAAGATAGCAACGGATACTTATAATTCGTTTGCTGCTTAGAAACGGAATAAATTTCCGACGCTAAAAATATTTCAGCAACGGATACATTAGCATCCATTGTTAGCTTGGCACCGGATATCTTATCTGTTGCTAATGTCCGATGCTATTTTGCCCTTTTTTGTAGTGAATTTGACTAAAATGTATTACATGCTTATCGAACTATTATGCATGAGAACTGAGAACATTAAAGCAAGTATGGTGCTTAGACCTACAATGTAAGGTCGATCATCGAAACTTATTTGCTAATTGCTATGTCAAGAGAAAAGTTTCAATTACAACCTATATCTCTCAATTAGACCTTAATGGGTCGAGATGTGCAAATTGTTTGAATGGTGTTCATACTTTTACCTTTATATTCTCAAATCGAGAAATGACAACCAACGCCGATAGGATTGCCAGACTTAAGGATGGTCTGACCGATGTGGTCGAAATCATGGCGCGACTGTTAGAACGCAAAGAACAAATGAAGACCACACAAGCATCTGAAATGCGCAATTTTTGAGACTTTGACGTTCTTAAACCTCCTACGTTCGAGGGTGGTGCTGACCCGACCAAACTGGAGAATTGGATCATTGAGAACATGAAGATTTTCTCTGTGACTTATTACTTGAAAGGTGGTGAAGCTAACAAATGGTGGAGCGATGTACGAACTAACTTGCTTGCGGTGCCGAACTACAACTGGGATCGTTTTAAGGAGTCCATTCATGCTAGATTTTATCCTAGTTCCCTACGACGCCTGAAACAACACGAGTTTGAAGGGTTGAGCCAAGACAAGCTGTCTATGGCCGAGTATGCTGCCAAGTTCAACGAGCTTGCTATTTTTGCTCCCAATCTGCTGACAACTAAAGCTGAGCGAATCGAAAGGTCTGAGGATGGACTGAAATGGGACATTCAACGTTTTGTCGCTGGACAATCTGTCACTTTTCAGGAATCCTATGACAAGGCCTTGAATAAAGAGAGAATTGTAGGATGTCGTGATTCAGATCTGGGAAAGAACAAGCGCGACAAAGGCAATTCCTCGTATTCGAACAACAGCGACAAAAGGCCAAGACCAAGTGGAAACAACAACAATTACCAAGGTGGTGGTCAGAACCACGGTGCGAATAGGAATCGCGACTCGAATAGTCATCGAGCTACGATAATGGCTAGAAGGAATACGCCTTGTACTCATTGTAACAAGATACATCCTGGTAAGAATTGTCGTGGTGACGTGCTGCAGTGTTATGAATGCAACAAGCCTGGTTAAAAAGCTTCTGAGTGTTGGAGCCGTGGAACAAATGGCAATGGGCAGACCCGCGATAACAACTACAATCGTAGTGGGAATAGAAATGGTAATCGTGGTAATGGTGGTAACTACCGTAGAAACGGGGGTTACAACAACAACAACTACCGCAACAATGTTGCTCCTGCTGTGAACAATCAAGCGCAAGTTCCTGCACCTGTCAATCCCGCGCCGAACAACAACAACAATAGAGGGGTTAATCGGAGAATCATGTGATGAACTACAATGAGGCAGAAGAAAACCCGAACGTGATCGCTGGTACTTTTCTTGTTAATTCTTATCCCGCTTTTGTTTTGTTTGATAGTGGTGCATCGCATTCTTTTCCTTCTAAGAGCTTTGTTGTGAAAATAGGCCTAGAACCTAGTTATGTGTATAGAGCGAACATTACGATACCTAATGGGTCGAATGTTAGTTGTAATTCGTTCTATGAGAAGTGTCTGATTAGTATAACTGGTTCCGAGCTACCTGCAAACCTGATTCAGTTCGAGTTGAAGGAATTTGACGTTATTTTGGGAATGGACGTGTTAGCCAAGTATAGGGTTAAGATTGAGTATTTTGAACCACGTGTTTGTTTGCGAGGACCCAGAGATAAAAAGATCAGTTACCAATAAGTTGTGGTCAAACCCAAGCTAAAGGTGATGGCGACCATGAAAGTCAAAGAGTGCATGACTAAGGGTGAATCGATTTACCTTTGTCATGTGGTGGATACAAGTCGCGAGACGGAAGCTCCCCAGCCTATTCCTGTTTTTTTGGAGTATGCTGACGTATTTCCCGAAGAGATTCCCCGGAATGCCTCCACAACGCATTATCGACTTCACGATCGACCTAGCTCCAGGTTCTACACCAATTTCGAAAGCACCGTATCGCATGGCAACTGCTGAGATGAAAGAACTGAAGACACAACTTGAGGACTTGTTAGAGAAGGGATATATAAGTCCGAGTGTATCGCCTTAGGGTGCTCTAGTTTTGTTCGTGAGAAAGAAGGATGGTAGTATGAGACAGTGTATCGACTATTGCGAGTTGAACAAGATCACGATCAAGAATCGATATCCACTTCCTAGAATTGACGATCTGTTTGACCAACTGCGTAGAGCGTCTGTTTTCTCAAAGATAGACTTACGATCAGGATACCATAAGTTGAGGATTTTCGAGCCTGACATTGCAAAGACTGCGTTTAGTACGAGATATGGGCAGTACGATTTCACTGTGATGCCTTTTGGGTTGACGAACGCACCTGCGAAATTTATGGACTTGATGCACCGTACGTTCCAGCCTTACCTAGACCAGTTCGTTGTAGTCTTTATTGAAGATATTCTGGTTTACTCAAAGAACGTTGAGGAGCATGAGCAACACTTACGGACTGTTTTGGAGATGTTGCGAAGACATCAACTTTACGCCAAGTTGTCGAAGTGTGTGTTTTGGCTAGAGAATGTATCTTTCCTAGGACACGTGGTGTCTAAGGATGGTGTGGCCGTAGATCCAAAGAAGATTCGAGCTGTTACAGATCGGCCTAGACCGACGACCGTGACCGAAGTTTGGAGTTTTCTTGGACTTGCTGGCTACTATAGAAGGTTTGTAGAAGGTTTTTCTAAGATTGCGCAGCCTATCACAAATTTGATGAAGAAAACGACAAAGTTTCAATGGTCTGACAAATACGAGACTGCTTTCCAAGAGTTGAAGAAATGTCTTACAAGTGCGCCAATTCTGAGTCTACCTTCTGGAAAAGATGGATATGAGGTATACATTTACGCATCTAAGCATGGCCTAGGTTGTGTTTTGATGCAACACGGCAAGGTCGTGGCTTACGCCTCAAGGCAATTGAAGAAGCACGAGGATAATTACCCTACGCACGGCTTAGTACTTGCTGCTGTCGTATTCACATTGAAGATTTTGCGACATTACCTGTATGGTTCTGCTATCAAAATGTTCACTGATCACAAGAGTCTCAAGTACATTTTCACGCAGAAAGAGTTGAACATGCACCAAAGGAGATGGCTAGAACTTCTGACGGAGTACGACATTCATATCCAGTATCATGAGGGTAAAACGAATGTAGTCTCTTATACTTTGAGTAGGAAGAATTCACATACGTTAAACACTGCTTTAGTGCTTCCTAAGGAGATCATACGTGACTTACAAAGCCTCGAGGTCGAGATTGGGTTTCAAGGTGACGTTCAATGTACCTTAGCACATAAGATTGTCCGACCGACTTTACTGGAAGAGATCAAGGATAGACAAGGTGGTGACGAGGATCTTCAGTGGATTCTACACCACAAAGACGAGGGTAGGTCCGAGGACTTCACTTTGGGCCAAGATGGAATTTTGAGATTTCGAGAACGTGTTTGTGTACCCAATGACCCAGCTATCAAAAGTCAAATTCTGGGTGAAGCTCATAATACGCTGTATTCTGTACATCCTGGTGGAGACAAGCTTTACAAAGATCTTCGCCAAGTGTTTTGGTGGAAAGGCATGAAACTAGAAGTCGTTGAGTTTGTGGCGAAATGGTACAATCACTGGAAGTTCCTACTTGGAAATGGAATTCGATTTCAATGGATTTTGTCATGGGTTTACCTTTGACACAAAAGAAGAACAATGCTATTTGGGTAGTAGTAGATCGTTTGACGAAGGTTGTGAGATTCATCCCAATGAATGACACTTGGGAAATGGAGAAGCTAGCTGACGCTTATGTCAAGGAAGTCATGAGACTTCATGGTGTACCCGAAGATATTGTTTCTGATAGAGACTCGAGATTTCTCTCTCACTTTTGGCAGAGCCTACAAGAAGCTTTCAGAAGCAAATTGAAGTTTAGTACCGCTTTTCATCCTGCGAAGGATGGCCAGATGGAAAAAACGATTCAGACTCTGGAGGATATGCTTTCAGCGTGTGCCCTCGAATATCAAGGCTCGTGGCACAAACACATTCCGTTGATCGAATTTTCTTAAAACAATAGCTATCATTCGAGCATCGATCGAGCACCATATGAAGCCTTGTATGGTCGGAAGTGTAGATCGCCTGTGTGTTGGAACGACATTAGTGAAACTGCAGTTTTGGGTCCTGATATGATCCAGCAGACCGTCTATATTGTGAAGGTGATTTAAGCGAAAATGCAAAGTGCACAAGATCGTCAGAAATCGTACGAAGATAAAGGTCGTAGACTTGAAGAGTTTGAGGTGGGAAGCAAGATACTTTTGCGAGTATCTCCTACCAAGGGCGTTATGCGTTTTGGTAGTAAGGGAAGTTGATTTCTCGTTACATTGGACCTTACGAGATCTTAGAAAGGATTGGTAAGGTTGCTTATCATTTAGCTTTGCCTGTGGAACTTGAAAAAGTCCACAATGTGTTTCACGTCTCTCAATTGAAGCGATACGTATATGATCCAACTCATGTCGTTCAACTAGAAACGATCAAACTTGATTAGAGTTTTACGTATGAAGAACGTCCAGTCAAGATCACTGACCGGAAAGAGCGCTCGACTCGAACAGAGTCCATTCCGATTGTGAAAGTTATTTGGTCCCGTCATGGTCAAGAAGACGCAACATGGGAAGTTGAATCCATGGTGCTCCAGAAGTACCCAAATCTCTTTACCGAAGGTACTAATTCTATTTGAGTTTCGGGACGAAGCCCTTTTTAAGGAGGGTAGAATGTCACGCCTAGAAATTTCGTGTTTTGATTACCGCTTTGCATGAGTTGCATGTTCCAGCATTGCATGTTGCACTGCTAATCGACTTAGATCACGATCGTATTACTCGCATTGCATTGTCATAGTCCTAAAAATCGTTGTATACCTTCGTAAGGGTAAACTCGTTTTGTTTTGAGAAATGATTACTCCATGTTTCAAGTTTCGGGACGAAACTTCTTTTAATGAGGATAGAATGTGATACCCCAATATTTTCCATACTTATTATATCGATTTATAATCTTTTTATAAACAGTTTCGGAGATTTAAACCGTATGCATATTAAATGATTCGATTTACTCAATTAAAGCCATAATAATATTAATTATTATTATGGGAATTTCGTGATTTATATTTATCAAAAATGGAGGATTCAAGTAAATTTTTTTATGTATGAATAAGGGTTATTCATATTGTTTTAATTAGCTTTAATTAGCAATTAAATCTGAAAAATTATTTAAAGTATTCCTAAACCTATTAAAATTGACTTTGGTTGACTGGAGGCCTATCTAAGCATAATGTCAGGAAATTCATCAGTTTGCAAAACTGAACGAATTCTCACAATCTCTCCCTCTCCTCACGGCACTCTCTCTCCTTTCTCTCTCACTCAACCGACCTCTCTCTCTCTCTCTCTGTCTCTCTTCGCCGTGACTCTGGAGAGTCACCGGGGACCCTCACCGCCCCTGGGTGGTCGGTGGGTGGTGGTGATGTTGATGGGTCTGACCATGGGTCCCCTTGTGGGTGACCGTGGTCGAGACTTGCACAATAAGTTAGAGTTTCGGTTTCTAATTTTTGTAATTAAATTAATTCGATTTTCAATAGTTTTTAATTAATTATTTTTATTTTTCTGTACTTTTTTGGAACCCGAATCCGGATTTTCAAAAGCCTAGATTGATTGAAATAAATCAAAGAATTTAAATAAAATATTAATATTGTTTAGATTTTTGTATTTACTGATTATGTCTCGTAATTGTATTTAATTAAGACCTAACGGACAAGGGTGATCGGGTCGTGATTTGGAAGCTTACATTCTGTTAAGTGAGCGTTTTTTGGGTAAGAGATTGTGCCTACCTCCTTCCAAAACCCATAAAAAGGTTTTGACTTGTTATGTGCTAAATGCCTATTTGTTGTAAATTAATATGCAAAACATGATTAAATTATATCCTCGTTTATTATGAGAATTAGAATTATATTCTTCGTTGTAATTATGAATTACAATGAGCATGATAAGTTTATGAAGTTTCGTTAATTAATTAGTTCATATGCTAATTATTGAATAAGTTACGTGATGGAGATTATTAGTACTATTATGCCATATTATATGTGCTAAATGGAATGGGTTATTATTGAGTGCTAATGAGCACCTATTATACTTTGTTGGATGTATTTGTTGAATGTGAAATTTTGGATATCATGATTTACTACCGAAGTGCTGCCGAAATTTCATTAGACATATATCAAGCATGATCATTCGTCATATGCATAAATGTCATTATCGTCGTTATTATTATTCATTGTCATAAGCATGAAATGAAGTAGTGAGTCGTGGTCTCGTTTTACCACTAAGTCAACCAATGCAAATTATGTGAATTGAATTGTAAATGAGAATAAGATTGTTAATGGATCCCTATGAGTAGTGGAGCAATCGAGACTATATCTAATTGATGTAGTCTAGGGATGCGTGATTCCCAAGTTACTTATGGACACCTCGTAACGTGTTCGGGATGGATCATTCCCCATTCGTCAATTCTCTATGTATCAATTATTATGTTAGAGATAGTGTGAATATACACTAGAGTAAGTCTATGGCATGTCAATATCAATCGATGAACGGTGTGGGTAATCGTTGTTCTACTCGCTCTCTTATTACTCTAATCAAGATGGATAGTCTGTTGTGTTCAGTTGATCACTAAGCAAGATTTGCATGTAATTGAATATCGAGTATGCGTGTGCTTGAATGTGTGATTACTTGTGCATGCAAATGAATTTCAATGATTCTTCTAAAACCCAAGTAAGGTTTGCGAAAGTGTTTTTACTGGGTATGGACGACGTTTATTCAGTTTATTTGATATTTGTTTCATTTTGTTTCTTCTCTTTTCTTCTGTACCTTGTTTCCGTCACGGAAACCAAAGTGCAGGTGTTGCTGAGTGAGTAAGTGTAACAACTCGAAATTTAAATCCCGATTAATTAGTGCTAATAGAGAGTAATTAAGCCCAAGATCATAATTATTATAATATTGCATCATTCCAAAGTCATTACCGCCGTATCCGCTTCAAGACAAACGGATAAAAGGCTAAGTTTAGTTACACGAACGCAAATGACTAAACACGAGCTAAGTGATATAAAGTCATTATTATACAAATACATAACTTGGCACCTAAGCAACTGGTGATATTACTAAAACGCCCTTCCCATGCCATGCAAAACACGTCCTATCATCAAACTACTCCAAAGATCCACGCAACGAACACATGCAACAAAATAAGGGAAAATTAGCAAAAAGCTAAGCAATTCACCCCATTATGTAAAAATAATAATAATAGTAAAGTAATTTTGAGAAACTTACATTTTTCGTTCCATAAACAGTTGTCAAAACCATATATGTATTATAAGTGATGTGTGTGTGTGTGTGTGTCTATATATATATATATATATATATATATATATATATATATATATATATATATATATATATATATATATATATATATATATATATATATATATATATATATATATATAATACTTGTAAATCCTCAAAATCATTTTTAAACCAAATACCAACCATCTTATCTCAGTCATTCTCAATAGATCGCCAATTCAATAATTTGTCACTTCAGTCATAATAATTCAAAAAGAATAATGTTAGTCATTTTAAATTAGGTGGTAGGAAAAGATGCGCAATTAAGGTCGATACTCGCCTTAATCCGAAATATCTAGAATATCACAAAACTCTTGGATTTAATGATCCGCAATCTCATTCATAATAATTCTGGACTCTCTAGTCATATATATATATATATATATATATATATATATATATATATATATATATATATATATATATATATATATATATATATATATATATATATATATATATATATATATATATATATATATATATATATATATATATATATATATATATATATATATATATATATATATATATATATATATATATATATATATATATAATATATATATATATATATATACCAACTAAGATTTGAAATTAATAAAGATTTGCATTACTTACTTTGAAATAAGACTGTTAAAACATCCTTGAAGATGAGAACAAACTTGGAAATTTGAAAAGATTACAGAAAATTATTTGAAAATTTATGATTACATGCTAAAGAGAAGTAGTACTGTAAAATTCACTCTGCATTATTCGGTTGGAATTCTGCTCTGTTTATAGTGCTTTGAGTTGTAGCCTTTTTCTTCCAGAATGAAAATAGCTGTCTTGAAGTAATGGTCCTGATTTGCTTGAAATGTCGGCAAGATCATGACCGTTCTTTGAGTCTTGAATTTGAATCCACCATCTTTTGAAATATTGGCAAAATCTGGGCCTTTGTTTTTGTCGGCAAAATCTAGGCCATTGCTTTTTTTTTCCTTTTGAAATGATGAAACCGTTGACTTTTGCTTTTGAATGTTATCTTCCCATCTTTGAATGTTGGCCAATTTAACTCGTGGCAAAAACCTGCAATGAATATTGTTAAAAGACAAAAGGTTTATTTTATTTTTTGTTTTTTTTTTAAACTTTACAAATCAAATGGATCCTGAGAATCTAACATAATTTGTGTTGAGGATCCTTCAGATGGTTTCTCAGATTTCTCATCGTCACTATCCCCTTTTTCTTGTAAATATTGAACATATTGTTTTGCTAGCTTAGGGGAGTATTCAAGTATCTTGAATAATTTGATTTGGCTTTTAGAAAGCGATCCTTGACTTGATTGTGACTGTGTTGGAGATTTGTCTTTGTCCTTTTTAATAGTAAAAGCAGATGACGAACCAAATACTGCTTTTTTCCCATTCTCGATCCAGTTTCGAACATTGTTGATAGAGTAATATCTTACATCGAAGAGATTGAAGGATTTATGTCCTGTCAGACAAGGTGCAAAATTCGGGATTTAATTACAGAGATAGTCGACTCATCGGTTTAGTAGATCGTAATGTTTAGCTAGAGACCGCTTACGATAAATGGACCGATATGAATCAGGACAACTACTAAATGCGTTTGGGCCTAACGAGTCACACACATATGCGTGGAATGGATCTGATAAAAGAGAGATAGAGAAAGGTATGTGGACCCATAGTGGCAAGCCCACAAGGCTATTACTAGGGTTTCATAGTTGGACTAGGAAACTAGAGTTTAGCTTATAAGTGAGTTTAGTCAGTTAAATGAAAGAACTGACAAAAATCACGCCTCTCCTCTCTCTCTCTCAAAACTAACGTGTGTTTATTCAACGTCAAGGAATAGTTCCTTGTCCTTGTTCTAGCTAACGAACGCTCACGGGATCCAAAGTTCAATCGCAGTGTGGACTACGCTAGAGGAGCAACACTTGGGGCTCATATCTTTTTGGATTCGTTGAACGCAATTTCATCAACGGAGGCACGCATCAAGAGGTATATGAATATGTATTTAATGACCCATTAAGTTTCCTGTTTTCTAGTTGTCTTCCGCTTATATGATTAGATCATTGCAACTAGATCCTACAGTGGTATCAGAGCCTAATTAATGGGTCAATTAGATCAATTTATTCCACTTTGCGGTGCACGGAAATTTGCGTATGAGGGTTGTTGGTTCATTATAGTTTTTATTGCTTCGTATAGAATGCTTTTACAGCGTGATTGGATCATGTTTTCTTTTTTGCAAGTTTATTCGATCTACAGTAGATGCGAATTATGAGTTTGCTTGCTGGTAGTGAACTATGCCTAAGTTTGTTATTCGCATCTTATGAGAGTGAAAATATATTATGCGATTGTCGTAGTTTTGTCCGCTATACATGACTTATCTCTATCTCTTAGCCTGATTTGCAAAAAGTTCAGTCTTTGGGAGACTTATCCTTTTTACTTATTTTAATGCTAAGACCTCTATTTGATCAATCATGATTTAGTGGTTGTTTAAAGATTTGTTCAATCATGTGATGCAGTTGTTCTATGGCCTTTATTTGTTTATTATCACTAGTAACAAGTAAGTGGTTGCGCCATACATTAAAAGCATGAATGCATCTGGTAAATTTGTGATGTGATTTCATTTATGCTCTAAAATTAGATCATGACAGTATATATTTGTGATTCATGTTGTGTGGCATTAATATGACTTGGGCATTAGGCCTCCCCAGCGTTTGGGAACGTGGACGGAGCCCGACCATCCAGTTAATTCTTTTTAGCACTAAAAGTATCTTTCTATGATAATATGAATATGTCGCTGATCCTTTTAGCATATAATTATTTTATTTTAATTATTGGATAATTGAACTGTTTGTTTATTATATGGCTTTTTGGACATATTTTATATTTTATGGGCTACCCATCTTATGGGTGAATGAATGTATGATCTAGTATGGCCCAAAATACGGTTTGTGTACCGTTTGTATTTTTGTAACCTAAATACGGTATGTAAAACCGTCGTATTTATGTAATTTATTTTATTGCATTAGCTTTAAGCTTAAATTTCTAAGTTCAGTTATAAATTTAAAGCATGAAGAACGGAGCCTTGTAGAAGATCGCCATTCAAGTGGGAGAAATTTGAAGATTAGATCTTTATTTTTTAAGGGGTCATACTAGGATCATTTATTTATTGCTTTAGTTATTGCTTAAATTAGATTTATTGCTTTAATTATCACATGCGTGATTTATTATATTGTTTTAATATAACTATTAGTTCACATATATTAAATCTCGTCCTAAGGAAATATTGAATTTATGCCCTCCCAAATAAGGGTCACCCATTACACTTTCGATCATTCATAATGGGCATCGCCAAAGCGTGACATTATTTTAATCTTGAGTCAATGCGGGTAAGTCTAAGAAGAGATTTACAAGACTATTTTGGTTCCCTCAAAGATATGAGTAAGGAGTCTTTACATATCGGGGCAAAGGGATAGCCATATTAGATATGCCTATCAACCGAGAGTTATGTTGGACATAATTAGCAAGGATTGCTACCTATTTTGACTAGTGTGGTTGACAAGCCAAAGCTTGGTCACATTAGGGTAAAATGAGGATCTTGGAATTATTTTATTCATAGGGACACCTTAAGAGGATGGATAAAATATTAAATAACTTGTCTATTTTGGAAATTGATTAATTTATTTATTGATAAATGTACTAAGTTTTTGCATATTATTTATGTTTTGTAGCAATGGCCAATGGAAACAACTCAACTTTTAACCTAAAGTCGATACTAGAAAGGGATCGTTTGGTTGGACCAAACAATTACCTAGACTGGCATCGCAACCTGAGATTAGTTCTCAGGCATGATAAGAAGGAATACGTCTTGGAGACACCTATCCCTGAACTTTCCGAAAATGGGGGCAATGCTGCTCAAAGAGCTGCCCGCCAACGGCATTCCGATCACTCGGAGGAAGCTGCATGCATCATGTTGGCAATCATGAGCTCTGCATTGCAAAAGCAATTCGAGAGCTACGATGCTTTCAACATGAATCAAAGGCTCAAAACTATGTTTAAAGAGCAAGAGAGGATTGAAATGTATGCAACTAATAAGGCTATGCTAGAAGCCAAGCTTGAATGAGGTAAGCTAGTCAGTCCTCATATTATGGGGATGATCACTAACTTTGAGAGGATGGAACGTGTGGGGTGTGCCTATCCTCAAAAGTTGGCTATAGATACTTTCCTACACTCACTGCATAAAGGGTACAACCAGTTTCAGATGCACTACAATATGCAGGGATTAGATAAGACCCTCGATGAGCTGCACGGTATGCTCAAGACTGCAGAGTCTGATGTGAGGGAAGAGCCTGAAAAGGAAGTGCTTTATATCGGGAAGGGAAAGAAAGGGGTTGCTTCAAAGGGCACCCTGTTGAAAGGTAAGGGTGGCGTGGCCAAGCCTAAGCCTAAGCAACAACCAGCCGCCAAGAAGCCTCCCCCAGCTACGGATAATCAGTGCTTCTATTGCCAAAAGACTGGGCATTGGAAGAGAGATTGCCCAAAGCTGAAGGAAGACCAGAAGAATGGAACGGTATCCAGTACTCAGGTATTTCGTTATTGAAATCAATCTAGCCACATCTACTTCTGATTGGGTATTGGATACCGGTTGTGGTACTCACATTTGTTATAATGTGCAGGGACTAAGGAAGGTGGCTAGAGATGAGCGGAACCTACGAGTCGCTAATGGAGCCAGGGTGGCTACATTGCCTGTAGGAATCTATGTTTTGTCGTTGCCTTCGGGCCTTGAACTAGAACTTAAAAATTGTATTTATGTTCCTAGTATAAACAGAATCATCATTTCTCCTTCTATATTAGATATGGAAGGTTTTGATTTTCGTATTAAGAATGGTTCTTATACGTTTTCAAGAGATGATGTATTTTTATTTTAGCGCCTGTTTTTCATAATGGGCTTTATTTGCTAAATTTTGGCAAACATATACTCACCATCAATAACAAAAAGGCTAGAACTAATGATTCTAACCCCACATATCTATGGCATTGTAGATTAGGCCATATAAATGTGAAACACATTCAGAAACTTCTTAAAGAAGGGATTCTGGACTCATTTGACTTGGAGTCATTTGATACTTGTGAATCATCTTTACTTGGCAAAATGACAAACTCACCCTTTCTAGGAAAGGAGAGCGAGCCAATGAGCTATTGGGTCTCATACACTCAAATGTGTGTGGACCAATGAGTTCAACTGCAAGAGGTGGGTTTAGTTACTTCATTATATTTACTGATGATTTTAGTAGATATGGCTATATTTACTTAATGAAGCATAAATATGAATCTTTTAAGAAGTTCAAAGAGTTTCAGAAAGAAGTAGAAACTCATCTAGGCAAGAAGATTAAAAGCTCTTCGATCGGATCGAGGAGGCGAATATATGATCTTAGAGTTCAATAAACATCTAAAGGGTTGTGGAGTATTTACACAACTTACTTCACCCGGAACACCACAATGGAACGGTGTGCCTGAACGGAGGAATCGAACCTCATTGGATATGGTTAGATAAATGATGTGTCACGCCAATATTCCTATTTTCTTCTGGGGATATGGTCTCGTGACGGCAGCTTTCACGCTGAACAAGACTCCGTCAAAAGCCATTGAGAAGACACCACATGAATTGTGGACGGGAATGGTTCCCAAGCTGTCTTTTCTCAAGGTTTGGGTACGTGAAGCTTATGTAAAGAGGTTACTCGGCAATAAGCTTGCACGTAAATTAGACAAAGTTTTCCTTGTGGGTTATCCAAAGGAAACGAAGGGTTATTATTTCTACAATCAATCTGAGAGCAAGGTATTTGTTGCTCGGAATGGTGTCCTTTTGAGAAGAAGTTCCTTTCCAAAGAGACAAGTGGGAGTAAAGTTCATCTTGAAGAAATTCAAGATGAGCAACAAATGGAGATGGATAGGGATTTATATTCCATCCAAGATGTTTTGGAAACAACTCCAGAATCAACTCTAGAGGCAACTTCAGAGGTTGAAGCAGAACCCACCCTTCGAATGTCTAATATAGTCAGGATTTCGACAAATAGATACATTTCAATCTATATGAAGTTCAGTGGCAGCAAAATTGTCTTCTTGGTCCTGTATGTTGATGACATACTGATCATTGGAAATGACATTCAAATGCTGGAGTATGTAAAGACTTGGCTTGGGAAGTGTTTTCAAAAAGTTGATTGTGAAAGGTTACACTTATGCGTCCTTCCGAGTGGACAGAGATAATCCCAATCAAGATTTGTCTTCTATCTCAAGGGAGGAGCAGTGACATCGAAGAGTGCTAATCAAAGCATTGTGGCAGATTCTACACCGGAAACAGAATATATCGCAGCTTTGGAAGTAGCGAAGGAGGCTGTTTTGATTCGCAAGTTCATGGCTGAGCTTGGCGTTGTGCCTACGGCGACTGAACCGTTGGCTCTTTATTGTGATAATAATGGAGTCATCGCCCAAGCTAAGGAGCCAAGGTCACACCAAAAGTCTAAACGTGTACATCGCAAATATCACATTATTAGACAAGGGGTCAAGGATGGTGATATTAGCATATCCAAGGTTCATACAGATGACAATGTCGTTGATCCGTGACTAAGCCGCTTGACCAGTTTAAGCATGGGAGTATCACAACTTCGATAGGCATTAAGCGCTTTGGAGATGATTAGCTTCATTGTTTTAGATTATGAAATGGTGTTCATGATTAAAACATGGTTCTGTACATTTATCACTATGAGTTTTGGTCCTACAATTTTCTGTATGATTTTGAATATTAATCCAAAATAATATAACACAAATATCCAAATAGCTTATCAAGACGATGTCTTGGATAATGAAACCCTATTGTGTGAACTGGATTTTGTGGTTATTTGTCCCTAATCTAGGTATTAGAATTAGATTCTAAATACTGGCGATGATTAGATTGCAAGTTGATCTCAGTGCCTGTTTCATGGACTGGAGACATGGGATGTCAAGGATCATTTGCATAGATATGAATTGGGAATTCATGATCGGACAGACCCACCATGAGAGTTCTTTAAGAACAAAGTAGTCATATTAGACTCTTATAAAACTATCTTGAACCATTTCTTAAACCTGAGTGGTTATGAATAACGACATGAGAATTGGTGATTTATGATTACTCCCAACGCTTGCGTAACAGGAGGCAATAACGGATACATCCGGATTATTGAAGATCATGTTGAAATTCATGAATGCACAAGACGGGAATTGTCCTCCCTACAGGGATCGTTGTCTTATGGGCCTCTTGTAGAATTGGGATTGTGAAATGCATGGCCGTGCTCAAATGGATTATTGGATAATCATTTGTCTTAACAATCCAATTCAGGATCAAGAAAAGATATGAACATTATAAGGATGACTAGGCTTCTTACCTTACCTTCACATCAAGACATTAAGTGAAAAGGGAATGGATTTGCACACTTGTCTTAAGGACAATGGGAGATTGAAGGATTTATGTCCTATCAGTGAAGGTGCAAAATTCGGGATTTAATTACAGAGATAGTCGACTCATCGGTTTAGTAGATCGTAATGTTTAGCTAGAGACCGCTTACGATGAATGGACCGATATGAATCAGGCCAACTACTAAATGCGTTTGGGCCTAATGGGTCACACACATATGCGTTGAATGGATCTGATAAAAGAGAGATAGAAAAAAGGTATGTGGACCAATAGTGCGAAGCCCACAAGGCTATTACTAGGGTTTTCTAGTTGGACTAGGAAACTAGGGTTTAGCTTATAAGTGAGTTTAGTCAGTTAAATGAAAGAATACTGACAAAAATCACGCCTCTCCTCTCTCTCTCAAAACTAACGTGTGTTTATTCAAGGTCACGGAATAGTTCCTTGTCCTCGTTCTAGCTAACGAACGCTCACGGGATCCAAAGTTCAATCGCAGTGTGGACTACGCTAGAGGAGCAACACTTGGGGCTCATATCTTTTTGGATTCCTTGAACACATTTTAATCAACGGAGGCACGCATCAAGAGGTATATGAATATGTATTTAATGACCCATTAAGTTTCCTATTTTCTAGTTGTCTTCCGCTTATATGATTAGATCATTGCAACTAGATCCTACAGAGATCCCACCATTTTATTTTGAATTCTCGAACTAGTGATAATGGTAATGGAGATTGGAAATATTGGTGATATTTGAAACTCCAGTAGAAAATTCATGATACTTTAAATTCTATGTAAAAAAATATGTGTTTAGCATAATCTTCACCTTTTGTATTTGTTTTGTAATGTAATCATCCCTGTTTTGCTGGTGGAGGGAGGGTCTCAAGAGTAGGACCAAAGTATTCCCACCATTGGTAGAACCAAATAGAAAATGATAAGTCTTGATGATTGAAATTGAAAAATCATGAATGGTTGAATGGTCGTTAAAGAAAAGTCATGTGCCATGCCATCCTGTAGTCATGGTAATTATAGGTTTTTGGAATAAAATTAAATGAAAATTGTCTTTCTTGGAATGAGTTTCCCCATTCTCTGGCAGTAATAACCTTTTAAATGATGCATTTGGAATAGGAAACAAGGTTTGAGTTCGCCTGGATCTTCTTGTGGGTGATTGTAGCGGACTTTGAGTCTACCAAAATTCGTTCATAAAATTGTTGAGTTTTTCTGATGTCATCGGTTCACCATTGTGTCATTGGGGAAAAAATCCTTTTTGCCAAATGGTTCATTAATTCGACTGGATTTTGAGGTACTGATTTGAATGTGGTTAAAGTAATATGTTCTTGAATTTGTTTGGTGAGGTATGTGCTTGAATTTTGTGTTTGTGTTGAGGTTAAGGCTGGTTTTGTATTGGGGATAGGTGTTTTAAGGGCTTGATGATAAGAAATTGGAGGAAATTCTTGTAATATGGAGTAATTGTTTTGAATTGGTACTTGAATATTTGGATGTGAAGTATGAGGTGTCATTGCCATTGCATAATCAGCAGGGGTTTGAATTTCTTTTTGAACTTCCTTCTCTGTTTTGACTTCCTTCTTCTTGCTTCTTGAACTCATCTTGATTACTGTGCTTGTTTTGCGAAAACTCTCTTGTGAGGAAATCTAGTAAGGAATTATTCCTCCCTTGAATGTACTCAATATCGAAATAAAAAACAGAGAGTATAGCTTGCCATCTTGCAAATATTTGTTTTGAAACAAGATTTTGAACATCTTTTTGCAAAACTTCTTTTGCCGATTTACAATCAATTCTTAAAAGAAACTTTTTGTTATAAGATCATCTTGAAATTTTGAAATATTCAAAACAATAGATAAGATTTCTTTTTTAATTGTGGAATAGTTTTTCTGAGAACTATTCCACAACCCGGAGTGAAATCTCACTAATTGCTCTTCTTTATTCTTTTCATCTGGTAATCGTTGTTTAAGATTATCCCCATATCCTATATCTGAAGCATCTGTTTCAACTATCATGAATGCATGAGGGTTGGGGAGTCCTAGACATGGTAAAGACTTGACCTTTTGCTTAATAATTTGAACCAACTCTTTATGATTACTAGACCATGCAGACAGATTCTTTTGTAATCTTTGAAACAAAGGCACACACATATGTCTTAATTTTGAGAAGAAATCAGCAATATAATTAAGACATCCTATAAATCTTTAAAGCTGATTTTTGCCTTTGATTTTATCAGGAAATTTATCTGCGAACTCAATTGCTCTTGCAATTGGTTTTATAGTTCCTTGATAAATATCATGTCCTAAAAATCTGACTTTTGTCTGGAATATTTTCATTTTTGATGCTGAAATAACCAAACCATTTTTTTTGACAACTTGATAAAAAGTGTGTAAATGTTTGAAATGCTGATCAATGGAACTTGAATAAATAAGAACATCATCAATATAGACGATAATGAAAGTAGTAAAAGAATTGAAAATATCATTCATAATATGTTCAAATTCTGAAGGAGCATTTTTTTAACCAAACGGCATTACATTCCATTCATAATGTCCAAATGGAACTGTAAATGCTTTCTTATATCGGTCTATTCCGAAATTTGAATTTGCCAAAATTTTGATTTTAGGTCAAATTTTGAAAATATTTTTGCATCATAAACTCTGTTTAGTAAATCTCTTTTATTTGGAATAGGATATCTAATCCATTGCAGGACTTTGTTTAGTGGTTTGTAATTGATAACTAATCTTGGAACACCTCGCTCTTTTTATGCTTGTTTCATTATATAGAAAGCAGCACAGCTCCAAGGGGATTTCGAATTTCTAATGAGTTTTTTGTCTGGAAGAGTTTGGATTTCTTGTTTGCAGAATTCTAAGAGTTCTTGGTTCATTTGAATAGGCCTAGCTTTGGTTGAAAAAAATTTCTCTGTGAAATCCTTTTCATAAGGAAGAGTTACAACATGTCTTTTCCTATCCCAAAAAAGCATTTGGAAGGTCTGAACAAAGTTCCTTTGTAAAGGTTTCTTCTAACTTGGAGATTTTTCTTTTCAAGGAATGGTTTTGGAGTTGTTCATCTATTCTTTTGAAGGAAATTTCTTCTTTCAAAAAACAAATGAGAGACTTTTTATTTTGAATTAGATTAATTTGTTTATAGACAGAATTGTTCTGTAGTTGGGAGATTTCTTTTTGTTTTATGGGAGAAAGAAACTAAAAAGTGATATCTTTTCCCATAATATTGGTACTAATTCCTTCTTGGTTCACAAAGAAAGGATAAATTTGGGTGATGAAGAGAGTTCCAAGGATGATATCATTACTGATATTAGGAGTAAGTGTAAAGGCATTTTTGAAGCAATACTCGTCATTGCAGATAGTTGATTTTGAGAGTTTGTATTTGATATGAAGAGGGATGCCATTGGCGGCTATGAGTTGTTCTTTAGTTTTCTCATAGTATTTTGAAGGAATTAATCCTTCTTTTATGCAATTTTGATCTGTTGCACTATCAATTAGTGCAACAGTATCTATTCAGAAGTCTTGTACTATTAAGGTAACAATCACATACCACTTTTGAAAGGATATTTTCTTGATTACTCTGAGAAAGTCCTCATTTAAAGGTTCAGCAGGGGATATAGATTGGATTAAGGCATTTTCTGGAGTTTGTTTGGGAGAATTTGAGGTCGATGAGGCTTGAAGGCTATCAGTTGTTTTTGAATCTAATAGAGCAAACATAGCATCAAGCTCAAGGTCTTAGTTTTTAGGAAAAATATGTTTTCTTGAAGAATTTTGACTTTGTACTTCAGGGAATTTACTTCTGTTTATAAGTCTCTGACTGTAATTTGGCGAAAGACCTTTGGTGATGGGTATTTGTCAAAAACTTTTAAGATGCTGAAGGGTTCAGATTTTTGAGGAGGAGGTGGTTGATCTATGTCAATAAGTTCTTTTAGTCTGAGGAGGTATTGGGCTTGGGTTTCAGGATCATCAATTCTCTGAATAAGGTCAAAAATGAATTCTTTAATCTTTATTCTGGGATAAGACATTAATTGTCTTGGTAGGGAAGATTAATGCAGATTCATCATCTGAATATTCACCCTCTGAGGATTCATTGTCGATTTGGTTGATGAATGCCTCCTCTTCAGATGATTCTTCATCAGAAATAAGTAAAGCTATGAGTTTGGCTTGTAACTCTTGGTCTTGAGAAAAGATTTCATTAATCTTTTTCTTAAGGGAGCATCTATTGGCTTTATGGTCTATCCTACCACATTTGAAACAAACGATGGTTGGTTTTTTGTTGGTTTGTTTTTTGGAGTTGTGTTTCTGCTTTGGATATTGGTATGGTTGAGAATTGTAAGGGGTTCGTCTTGTTTTGAAATATCTTCTGGTGCGCTCATCAAAAAATTCTTCTGTTTTCTTCTTTTAACAGAAGATGGGGCTTGTATTTTCTCGACTCCGAAAGCTTCACAAAATGAACCAAGTTCCTTTCTTGATCTGGCCCTTTCTGACCCGTACTTGGACTGGATCTTGAGTTCTGAGCATAAGGACAATCCTTCTTTTTTTAATGAAGGCAAATAATTGTCTATATGAAATATTTTCGAATGAAATTTCTTCCGATCCTGTTTCTAACTTTAGTTTGAGAACTCTTTCTGCAAATAATTTTGGAAGTCCAGAAATGAATCTCTCTTTCCAAAATGAAGCATTGCAGTCTGATCTCCTCAAGACGTTCGTAAGGAAGACATCCTCATACCATCTGTAGTCACTGAGGGTTGGAGATCTGACATTTGTTAAAATGACTTTTGAAGCGGTCATTTCTTCTTTATGATTTCCAATGAAGTACATGCCTATAGTGACTACTAAGTAATCACAGGCATCACTAACGTCTGATACGTTTCCCTGTTCATCTTGTTGAGAAACTTTATGGTTTAGAATCTCCATTTTTTCTTGGAGGGATAAGCAGTTGTCCCACCGATTTTTGAGTTGGCCAGTGAAACCTGAGATTAATAATGCTGCAACACTTTCTTCAGTCATCCGTGGTGATGCAGCTCTGTATGCTATTATTGTCATTCCCATTTCTTGTAGCTTATTAATAATCTCATATTCTGCTTTCCCATCTATGTTCCATTCATAGACACTTTGACCATCAAATGAGAGGCTTTGGAATTGAGATCTTTCTTCAATTTGAATGTCGGAGGTGTTGGTTTTGGATAGTAATTTTTTGTGGAGGTTTTCCAAGATCTAATCTTGTTTATTTCTGGGTTGTAATCTATCTTTTAGATTTTTTGTGGAGTATCAGAATCAGAAGATGAAGATGATTCACTTTCTTCCTTGTTTTGACATTCATCAAGACAATTAATTTTTGAGGTAGGTTTGGATAGGTTGTTTAGGCTTTGAGAAATTTTATTCAACAAACTGTTATTTGGGAAAATAGCTAATTTCTCGGCTTTTTGGTTGGAAATGTGGTATTGAGATATCATTTGGAAATTTGGTGTTTGAGGTTATTGGGATTTGTCTTATAGAGTCAATCTTTGTAGAGATTTGGTCTACCTGACCTGCTATAGTATGGAGAATCTGGTTTGAATAGTTGTTTTGTTGGTAGACCTTTCTGATATCTTCAAGACAAACATTTGACTTATCTTCTTCCCTTCCCTTTTTAAAGGGAGTAGCAGCAACTTCTCCTTGGGATGTTGAAATATTTATAGAGGTTAAGAGAGGATGGATGGAAGTAGTTACTTGGTTGTCTGTGTGTTGCCATTTTTTGTAGTGGTTTGTCTGTACTTGTATACTGGGTAAGGAACAAGGGTTGTATATTCCGTTTTTTGAAGTATATGTAATGAATCATGAAAAGAAAGGAATATTGGCAAGCATTTTCAGAATGTCTTTAAACCATTCTGTCTTGATCTTGTCTTGACTGGTTTGGTCAAAAGAAAGAAACTAGTCTCTTTCTTTTTTGTGAGAGGATGATTTAAAATCTTCCTGGAGAAAGGGATGATCAATTTCAAAGTTTGTGTTTGATATTACCATGATATCACCTTTCATTTGCGTAGATGTAGGGGATGACGGAGGAGAATAATTTTGTGTGTATTCTGGAAGTGGCGATTGGAACTTGACTTTAAAGGATGGGTTTATGGGATTTGAATAGGAACAATCTGAGAAAGATCTTCTGTAATTCTTGGAAGCAATTGAAGTTGAGGGTCTTTCACTAAATGAATTGAATCTAAGAAGAACCGTTCCATCAGGATCTTCTATGATTTGAGAAACGTCTCTTTTGTCAAGGTTTCTTGGAGGTTGAGTAATTTGAAATTCATCTGGAATAGTTTTTTCATCCCATTTGAGTTTCTTGGGAATAAAAATTGTTGGCCTTTCTGCTTCGACATGAAGCATCACCGTCTGTTCTTTAAGTGAAGGAGTCATTTTGAATTTTGGATTTAAATGAGAAGACATGAGTCTAAAATAAATTCGGTAAATAATTGCAAAGATTTTGCACAAACTGTGAAATTCATCACCTTTTGAATGAACATCCAAAATCATAGATTCATTAATTAAAGGATCTGATAAATCAACAGAAAAATTTGGAGTGTAGTTGAAATAAATAGGGTCATTGCAAATTTTTGTTTAAATCATAGCAAGCAAAAAAATTTTGTAACGCTTTAAATGTTTATTACGTAAAGCTAGATAAATAGGAGCATCAATACCTTCTCGAACTAGGGGTTTAACTGCTACTTGAATTAGACCATAATGCATATAACGATATCCTCTTTTTAAATAATCTTGAATGGCAACATTGGATAATAAAGGAATGCTATGGAATTTTTCTTGGATGCTAATAGTTTCTTCATGAGTCTTGATTGAAAATGCAGTCTTGAAATCAGCTAGTCCTATTTTGTAAATTGACTCAATACTTTGTTCTGGAATTGTCCAATTTTTGTAATCTATAGGAGCATGAAATTCGCTACTTTGAACTATGTCAGATTGCGTTGAATTATGACCTGGACTAAACCAGTTTCTAAACCGTGTAGCCATGATGTATAAACATAAGAACAATCTAGGAATTGATATCTTAACACTAATGTGGAAACAACGGGAACTAGGATACTGGGACCACCTAGTATGGGCTGACCAAGAGCTTTACTCAGTTTACCAACGCCTTACCGGCCACACTAGATGCAAAGATATAAAACTAGATGATAATTATGCAAATAAACCACTACCGCTACCTGGTATATATATATACCACACAAGTGCACACAAGTTTCTTTTCACTTAGGCCGAGATCAAGTGATAACTTGATATACCCCGTTATTTAGTTTGTTTTTATTTTCTTGTCACAAAAGAGTACCACTTCCATAAGTCATCATACTTAGTAAAATTCAGCATTATACATCTCATGCTCATCACCATTTCCGTATATACTCATAATTTCACACATGCATCAACAATCAATATTCTCCAATTTATCCATAAATAAGCCATACAATAACTATTTTATAAATCACAATAACACCTCAATATTTCACAATTTATTACTCCAGTATAAAACTAATCATAAACACACTTTTTCACTTCCACAATCACACATCATTCATAACTTTACACAACATCACAACATTCCATCACACAACCAAATTTCCACAATACCACTTCATAGTCCAACCGAAATCTATGCAAGGTCATAAAACTTCAAAAATCCTTTTTCTTTCACAATTTCCACAAATCATCAAATCAATTTTATATAAGTTGAAAAGGGGATTAATGGACATGAAAATTACATTGTCTTAAGTAAAATCCAAACGACACTTCTTCCTCTCTTTTCGACAACTTCACTTTGAGCCTAAAATTGATTTTGCTTTATAATTAGCTAATAACCACATGCAAAGGCTTAAAATGAAAGATCATTGATTTTTATCATTTTATTGTCAATTTCAAAATTGGGATTTTATTTCCTTTTTATTTTTCTTTGATTATTTTTTTTTTTCAATTTTGGAAAAAAAGGGTTTATAGTTCATTTTTAGATCAACTTTTCTTTTTGGCCTTATTGTAGTCAAGATCAAGTTTTCATTACATGCATGTACGGAATTGACAATCTTAATCTAGGTGATGGATTTTCTTCATTTTTCCTTTTTATCTTCGTGAAATCAAATCAAGGATACAAGGGTGATAACTTTATAGATCATGAAGAATCAAAATGATCTAAGCTAAAATGATTAAGAAATTTGGGTTTCGAATTTCTTACCTCAACCACTTGATTTTCGAAAAGATGGAGCTGAGTTTGAGTGCGCTTTGAGTGACTTTTGTAGATGATCTTGTTTTTGACAAGAGATTAAGATTTGTATAAGTAATAGATGATAAAGATTGTAAGATTAGTGTAATGGTTTTAGTTTAGTTTTCTTACCTTCTTTTCTGCTACTTTCTTCTTCCCTTTTTCTAAAAGCTCTCTTAATTTTTTTAAGATTTTTCTATGGAGATAGAAACATTTTTAGAAGATGAACAAAATTAGATTTTTATTTTAGATTATGGGAGTTTCGGTCGTGAGAGACAAAAAGAGGAGAAAATGAGATTTTAGGACTCAAATGATTACCATTTATTTATTCTTTGCTTTCTTTCTTTCTTTCTTTTCCTTTTTCTTACTAACTTCCTCTTCCTCTTTCTCCTTCTTCTACCCGTTGCCTCTTCCCCTTTTTATAGCCCAAATGAGCTGATTTCTTAGCTCACTAAACTTACTAATTGAGCCCACCATGTGCACCAATGGCTAATTTTATTTGTCCATTTTATTCTTAAGTTTTATGCACATAAAATACTTATCCAAGCCTACCATATGAGTTGATTTTTTCTCTCACCAAGCCCAAAATTTGGTGAAACCACACACCTAAGCATTTTGGTCATGCAAAATCATGGGTTGCATTTTTATTTTAATTCCATTTTCTGAATTTTTTCCACCTAATATAACACTTGTCACAATTTTATTTTGCACACTTATAAAATAATAAGGCATGTCATAATCAATGAAATAGGAGCAAGTTTTTGCATGTAATAGTATTACCATCATGCACATTACATAACTAGGGACAATTAGATAATTAATTTCATGATTAGCCACTTAATCGCGTGATTAAGAAAAATCAATAATTCAATGATCACTAAACTAATTGATCATTTTTAGTTTAGTAATTTAGGTGATAATCACCTTGATTAATTTATCTTGTTCGAAAAATTGTACACATATTAAGAAAATAGTGATTTGGTATTTAAATGTTATTTTTATTTATTATTTTTTAAAAGCTGGCTTATTTAAGTTAATCGTAAAATTTATCACTAATAAGGTAATTAAAAACTTTGGGTTATTAACACCCTCGAATTTACAACGATTTCCTGGGAACTATCGATGTCATTATACATGACTCGACACCACTGAACCGTCCCAAACCCGAGGGTTGTTACTGCAACATTTATCGCTAAGGAATAAATGCTAAGCAGAAAGAAAAGTTACGTATCAAAGGAAGCAAACTAAACAAACTAAAACATTAATATCAGAGTTGTATATCAAGTGAACTTAAGTCCATTAAAGTATTATTACAACTTTGCCTTCTAGGGCACAAACCAAAAATCCCATAATCCAAAAGAATAACAAGTCTGAAGAACGAGCCTACAATTAATCTCCAAGGCTGCACGTCCTCACTCAACAACACCCGCACTTTGGTTTTCGTGACGAAAACAAGGTACAGAAGAAAAGAGAAGAAACAAAAGAAAACAAAAGAAAACAAAAATCAGATAAACTGAATAAACGTCGTCCATACCCAGTAAAAGCACTTTCGCAAACCTTACATGGGTTTTAGAAGAATCATTGAAATTCATTTGCATGCACAAGTAGTCATACATTCAAGCACACGTATTCTCAATATTCAATTACATGCAATTCTTGCTTTAGCGATCATTCGAACACAAATAGACAAACCATCTTGATTAGAGTAATAAGAGAGCGAATAGAACATCGATTACCCATACTGTTCATCGATTGATATTGACATGCCATGAACTTACTCTAGTGTATACTCACACTATCTCTAACATAATAATCGATACATAGAGAATTAAACAATGGGAATGATCTATCCCGAACACGCTACGAGGTGTCCATAAGTAACTTGGGAATCACGCATCCCTAGACTACATCAATTACATACAGTCTCGCCTTGCTCGACTACTCCTAGGGATCCATTAGGAGTCTTATTCTCATTTACAATTAAATTCACATAATTTGCATTGGTTGACTTAGTGGTACAACGAGAGCACAACTCAGTAATTCATTTCATGCTTATAACAATGAATAATAATGACGATAATGACATTAGTACATATCAAGAATAATCATGTTTCATATATGTCTAATGAAATTTCGGCAACACTTCGGCAGTAAAACACGATATCCAAAATTTCACATTCAACAAATACATTCAACAAAGTATAATAGGTGCTCATTAGCACTCAATAATAACCCATTTCATTTAGCACGTATATTATATCATAATAATATTAACAATCCAACATCGCCATACTTATTTAATAATTAGCATATGAACTAATTAATTAACGAAACTTCATAAACTCAACATGCTCAGTATAATCCATAACTACAGCGAAGAATAGTCTTCTAATTCTCATAATTAACGACGATATAATTTAATCACGCTTCGCATATTAAATTCACAACAATTAGGCATTTAGCACATAACAAGTCAAAACCTTTTTATGGGTTTGGGAAGGAGGTAGGCACAATCGCTTACCTAACAAATGCTTACTAAACAGTAAGTAAGCTTCCAAATCACGACCCGATCACGCTTGTCCGTTAGGTCCTCGTTAAATACAATTACCGCGGCATAATCAGTAAATACGAAAATCTAAAAAGTAACAAAATATTAATATAATATTTTATTTAAATTTCTTGATTTATTTTATTCAATCTAGGCTTTCGATTCGGGTTCCAAACGAGTGCTGAAAAATAAAAACAATAATCGAAAAATACTGAAAATACGAAATTAATTAAAACGAAAATATAAATTGAAACCCTAATAGGTTTTTCGAACCTAGGTCACGGTCACCCATGCATGGGGACCCATGGCCTGGCCCATCACCATGACCACCACCCACCAACCACCATGGTTGGAGGCGACCGAGAAGGAGAGAGAGATAATTCACGAGAGAGAGAGAGAGAGAGAGAGAGAGAGAGAGAGAGAGAGAGAGAGAGAGAGAGAGAGAGTGAGTGAGTGACTGAGCGAGAGAGGGGATGCGGGGGAGGTCCAGCGACGCCGGTAAGTTGCCAGCGACCACCCAGGCGTGGCAGTGGTCCGACAGCCGTGGCCCGCGAAAACATGGGAGGGGGAGCGAAACGAGAGCACGGAGAGAGAGAGAGAGAGAGAGAGAGAGAGAGAGAGAGAGAGAGAGAGAGAGAGAGAGAGAGAGAGAGAGAGAGAGAGAGAAGAGGGAGAATTTGTGAGGTTTGGTTCAGTTTTGTAAACTGATAAAATTGCCCATCTTTTTGCTTAAATAGGTCCCCTGTCAACCAAAGTCAATCCCACTAGGTTTAGGAATAATTTTCTGATTTAAATGCTAATTAATACTAATAAAACAATATGAATAAACCTTATTCATACACAAAACAGTTTAATTAAATCCCTCAAATTTGATAATTATAAATCACAAAATTTTCATAATAATAATTACTATTATTATGGATTTAATTCAATAATCAAATTGTTATATAAATATACGATTTAAATCTCCGAAACTATATATAAATGAATTATAAATCAATATTATAATTACAGAAAATATTGGGGTGTCACACTACCCCCCTAAATATAAGTTTCGTCCCGAAACTTGAAAATTCTAACCTTGGGTAAAAAGATGAGGTTATTGACTACGCATTTCTGACTTAGATTACCAAGGGGCTTCCTCGATACCTGGACTTTGTTATAAGACTTTGACTAACGGTGTAACTTTGTATCTTAGCTTCCTCTGTTGATTTATTTATTTATTTATTTATTTATTTTTATTTTTTTTAAAGTAAGATTTTCAGATAGCTTAATGGGTTCAGTTCTTTGGGTGTGGTGATAGTCCCCTAAATGTTTCCGTAGTTGGGATACGTGAAAAATAGTATGCATATTCTTGTGTTTTTGGGGTGATTCAACTCTGTATGCAACTTCTCCGATTATCTCTGTGATTTTGTAAGGTCCAACCTATCTCGGGCTCAACTTTCATTTTCGACCAAATCTCTTAACTCCTTTCATCGGTGTCATCTTAATCAAGATTTCATTTCCTACTTGGAATTCTAAGGGTTTGTTTTCTCCTTTTGTCGACATAACTTTTCTGCCTATCCTAGGCTACCTTCATCTTTTCCTGTATCACCTTAACTTGTTTCATAGTGTCGTGTACTTATGTCTGATCCTAACACTAAGGTTTCCTCATAAATAACCCAACAGGAAGGACTACGATGTTTCCTTTCGTAAAGTACTTCATACGGAGCTTGATCAATGCAGAGTGGTAACTATTGTTGTAAGAAAATCCACTAAGGGTAAATGTTTCTCTCAACTTCCTTGAAATTTCAAAATATAAGATCTCAACATATCTTCAAGAGTATGTATAGTTCTCTCCGCTTGGCCATCAGTAGCCGGGTGAAAACTTGTACTAATTAAGATGAGTCCCAAAAGTGGTTTGCAATTTTTCCCAAAAATGTGATAGCAAACATGTATCTCTATCAGAAATAATATCCTTAGGTATACCATGCAATCTAACAACATCTCTCATGTAGGGTTCTGCTAACTGGGTTAAACTCCATATATCTTTCATCGGTTTAAATCTCGCTACTTTGATTAATCTATCAACTATTACCTAAATGATGTTCATTCCTCGACTCGTAGTAGGTAATCCGATAACAAAATTAATAGACACCTATTCCCATTTCCAACTTGGAATTCCTAAAAGTTGCAATGATCCTCCAGTCTTTTGGTGTTCACTTTTCACTTTCTTACAAGTAAGACATTTAGACACAAAGTCGGCTATCTGTCTCCTCATTCGTTTCCACCAAAAATGAGATCGTAAATCTCGATGTAACTTACTATTCCCAGGATGTACTTAATATGGAGTATTATAAGCTTCACTCAAAATCTTTTCTTTTAATTCCTCATTTTATGGTATACACCATCCCTTTGATTTCAGACTACCATCTTCATGCTCCACAATTCCTTTTATTTCTCCCTTTTTCGCCAATTCCCTTATTTTCTCTAATTTTGGATCACTCTTTTGTAATTCTCTAATTTCCTCAAAATTTGTGGGTTGTACTGAAAACATAACTATAATCTTCTTAGGTTTTCCTTGTTCAACTATCTTTAGATTAAGCTTCTCCATTTCTTTCTCTAACGGTTGGATATCGAATGACGGGTTTTTCTACTAAGAGCATATGCTACTACATTGACTTTCCCTTCATGATACCTAATCTCCAAATCATAATCCTTTAACAATTCTAACCACCTTCTTTGCCTCAAATTCAATTCTTTCTGTGTAAAAATATACTTTAACCTCTTATAATCAGTATAAAGATAACACTTAGCTTCATACAAATAATGTCTCCAAATTTTCAGTGCAAACACTATTGCGGCTAGTTCTAAGTCATGGGTTGGATAATTTACCTCATAAGGCTTCAACTGCCTAGATGCATAAGCTATCACTTTCCTATTTTGCATAAGTACACAACCTAACTCATTCTTAGAAGTGTCATTATATGCCTCATAATCATCTCCCTCATTCGGCAAAGTCAAAACACGTGCGGTAATAGGTCTATTATTATTATTATTATTTTATTTTATTTTATTTTATTTTTTTTTTTTCAATTCCTAAAAAGCTTTCTCACATTTTTCATCCCAATCGAATTTCACAGTTTTCCTCAAAAGGTTAGTGATGGGTTGAGCTATTCTCGAAAAACCATTCATAAATCTCCTATAATACCCAGCTAATCCTAGGACTCTCCAAATTTCAGTGATATTGGTTGGTCTCGACCAATCCTTAACTGCTTCTATTTTGCTAGGATCTACCGTCACTCCTTCCTTTGAAATAATATGACCCAAAAAGGCAACTTATTCAATCCAATTCACATTTTGAGAATTTTGCATGAAGTTGGTTTTCGCTCAGGGTTTCTAAAATAATCCTCAAATGATTCTTGTGGTCTTCTCTAGTCTTAGAGTAAATAAAAATATCATCTATAAACACTACCACAATTTTGTGTAAGTAAGGATGGAAAATCCTATGCACAAGATCCATAAAAAGCTGCAGGGGCATTGGTTAACCCAAAAGGTATCACAGTAAACTCATAATGTCCGTAACGGGTTCTAAAAGCAGCTTTTGGTATATCCTCCTCTTTAATCCTCAACTGGTGATAACCTAACCTTAAATTGATTTTCGAGAATATATATGCACCCTCAAGATGGTTAAACAAATCATCTATTCTGGGTAATGGATATCTATTTTTGTTGATACCGTTATTTAGTTCTAGATAATCTATACACAATCTCATACTTCCATCTTTCTTCTTCATAAACAATACAGGTTCTCTCAAAGGTGAAAGACTAGGTCTAATATACCCTTTCTCCAACAAATCCTCCAATTGTGTTTTCAATTTTTTCGTTTCTGCGGAGGTCATCCTATATGGGACTTTCAAAATTGGTGCGGTACCGGAAATAAGATCTATAGTAAAATGTATGGGTCCCTTAGGCGGCATTCAAAGTATCTCATCTGGGAATACATCGGGAAATTCTGACACTATGGAAATTTTCGACAAACCATTTTCTTTTGGTACGGTTTTGGTTGACTGGAAAAGATAAGCGGGGTATTCTTTTCGGTTTTGGGTAACGATACTCATGGCGGAAACAACACTAAAGTGTGGCGTTATATTTGTTCAGTTATATTCTACTCATTCCCCAATCGGTGTTTTCAATAAAATGTTTTGTTGGTAACACTCAATCCTAGCTTGATATTTGCAAAACCAATCCATTCCTAATATAGCATCACAATCTGACAAATTAAACAGAATGAGATCACCAGGAAAACATTTGTTGGCTATATGCATATGGCTATTCTTGTAAACAAGTTCACAAGGTTCAATAATTTCTCCGGGAGTTGTGGTTTCTACTTTTGGGATAATGTTTGGTATTAATTTATTTTTCTCACCAAAATTAGTAGATAAAAATGATCGTGATGCACCAGAATCAAATAAAACTACTGCTGAGTGAGAATAAATAAGAAAAGTACCAGTGACCACATTGGGACTAGTGTCAGCTTCCAGATGATTCATCACATGAATTCTCCCTTTGTTGTTGCTAAGTGCTTGTCTAGTACCAGCAACATTTCCAGGTTGTTGAGTTACGACCTTTTGGAAAGCGGTGGTATTTCTTCAGTTTCTAGCTCCAATGTGTTACCCTCCATTTTCATTGCTTCAGTTTTGATTTCCATTTTGGGATTGGTTGTTCCTTCTATCATCCTCCATTATTCCTAAATGGTTTCCTAAAAGGACATTCACTAGCAAAGTGACCAGACTTGTTACAAGCAAAACAGACAGTTCTAACTCCACAAGGTTTTCCTGGATGATTCTTTCCACAGTGGGAACAAATTTTCACATTTCCTCTATTTTTCCTAAACTTTCCTCCAAATTGAAACACTCCAGTACTCCTAGGCGGACTCCTAGACCATTTTCTCTCAGCATTTCCATTTTTCTCTTTCCAATTCCTGTTCCTAGCAATTACTACCTCACGCCTCTCTTGGATTCTTTCATATTAATCGCCTTGTCATAGGCTTCCTGAAAGGTGTTTGACGATCCAGCAACTAACTCTTGGATACGCCAAGTAAGATCATCCTCAAACCTCTCAATTCTATCTTGCTCATCTTTCACCAAATTTTCAGCAAATCGTGCTAACTCACTAAACTTTGCCGCATACTCCGTTACACTCATCTTTCCTTGCCTCAAATTTTCAAACTATTGGTGTTTCCTTCTCCTAAGGGACCTAGGGTAAAACCTCTCCCTAAGCTTTTCCTTAAACTTCTCCCAACCAAACTCGGGTTCACTAAGGTGAGTTTTCTTAACAACTTGCCACCAATCATCGGCTTCTCTCCTTAAGTAGTATTGCCCACAACTTATCATATGATCTTTAAGACATCCTATAGCCTCAAACAATTTCTCCATATCCTTAATCCAATCCTCAAGCAACAATTGTTGTCCCAAAGTATTGACACAAGGTTTCTAGAGTCTCTAATCGCCCTCCATTAGAGCTTTCCCCAATAGTTGGATTTGGTGTAGCATCGGTCATAACTACTTCTTCATCTTGAGTTGACATGACTAAATTTAGGAAATTTAACACATTAGATTAAATCACATATTTCCTATGTTTTTATTAAACAACCGACTTATAAATTCGAATTTAGGAGGCATCTAAGTCTAATTTTTATTTTCGAGATTATAATCTATTATTAAGGTCATTTCGAACCTTAATTAATATGCAAAAATTTGTATAGAAAGTTGATTGGTTTCTAAACACCATATTTTCTTTCGCAAAATATCAAGCATATAATTAACTAAAAACGTCAAATTAAACTAGATAA
>CM076140.1:36782500-36822500 GCA_038025085.1 Tetragonia tetragonoides
TCTTTCACAATTTCCACAAATCATCAATCATTTTTATATAAGTTGAAAAGGGGATTAATGGACATGAAAATTATCTTGTCTTAAGTAAAATCCAAACGACACTTCTTCCACTCTTTTCGATAACTTCACTTTGAGCCTATAATTGATTTTCCTTTATAATTAGCTAATAATAACATGCAAAGGCTTAAAATAAAAGATCCTTGATTTTTATCATTTTCTTGTCAATTTCGAAGTTGGGATTTTATTTCCTTTTTATTTTTCTTTCATCATTTTTTTTTTCAATTTTGGAAAAAGGGTTTATAGTTCATTTTTAGATCAAATATTTTTTTTGGGCTTATTGATGTCAAGATCAAGTTTTCATTACATGCACGTACGTAAATGACAATCTTAAACTAGGTGATGGATTTTCTTCGTTTTTCCTTTTTATCTTCGTGGATCAAATCAAGGATACAAGTGTGATAGCTTTTTAGATCATGAAGAATCAAAATGATCTAAGCTAAAATGATTAATAAATTTGGGTTTCGAATTTCTTACCTCAACCTCGTGATTTTCGAAAAGATGGAGCTGAGTTTGAGTGAGCTTTGAGTGACTTTTGTAGATGATCTTGTTTCTGCAAGAGACTAAGATTTGTATAAGTAATAGATGATAAAGATGGTAAGAGTAGTGTCGTGATTTTAGTTTAGTTTTCTTACCTTCTGTTCTGCTACTTTCTTCTTCTCTTTTTCTAAAAGCTCTCTTACTTTTGTTAAGCTTTTTCTATGGAGATAGAAACATTTTTCAAAGATGAACAAAATCAGATTTTTGTTTTGGTTTGTGGGAGTTTTGGTTGTGAAAGCCAAAAAGAGGAGAAAATGAGATTTTAGGAACTCAAATGATTTTTTTTTTTTATTCTTTGCTTTCTTTCTTTCTTTCTTTTCCTTTTTCCCACACACTAACTTTCTCTTCCTCTTTCTCCTTCTTCTACCCGTTGCCTCTTCTCCTTTTATAGCCCAAATAAGCTGATTTCTTAGCTCACTAAACTTACTAATTGGCCCACCCATGTGCACCAATGGCCATTTTTATTTGTCCATTTTATTCTTAAGTTTTTATGCACATAAAATACTCATCCAAGCTCACCATATGAGCAGAATTTTTCTCTCACCAAGCCCACCATGTGGTGAAACCACACACCTAAGCATTTTGGCCATGCAAAACCATGGGTTGCATTTTTATTTTAATTCAATTTTCTGAAAATTTTCCACCTAATATAACACTTGTCACAGTTTTATTTTGCACACTTATAGAATAATAAGGCATGTCATAATCAATGAAATAGGAGCAAGTTTTTGCATGTAATAGTATTACCGTCATGCACATTACGTAACTAGTTACAATTAGATAATTAATTTCTTGATTAGCTACTTAATCTCATGATTAAGAAAAATAATAATTAAATAATCACTAAATAAATTGATCATTTTTAGTTTAGTAAATTAGGTGATAATCACCTTGATTAATTTATCTTGTTCGAAAAATTATACAAAGATCAAGAAAATAGTATTTTGGAATTTAAATGTTATTTTTTTTAAAATCTGGCTTAATTAAGTTAATCATAAAATTTATCGCTAATAAGGTAATTAAAAACTTTGGGTTATTACAGGACGTGTAGCCTTGGAGTTAGAAGTGGGATTGTTCTCTAGACTGATTATTTCTTTAAGATTGTGGAATTTTGGTTTGTGCCCTTTAAGGCAAAGTTGTAATAACTTTTTAATGGACTTAAGTTCACTCTATAGACAACTCTGATATTAATTTTTTAATTCGTTTTATTTTGTTTAGTTTGCTCCCTTTTGATACCTAGCTTATTTTTCTGCTTAGCATTTACTCCTTAGCGATAAATGTTGCAGTAGCATCCCTCGGATTTGGGACGGTTCAGTGGTGTCGTGTCATGTATAATGACGTCGATAGTTCCCAGGAAATCGTTGTAAATTCGGGAGTGTTACAAATAGAGAGTAAGAGAGGAAGGGAGAGAAACAACAAACTAATGTGTATCTTTTTCAACTAATTTGAGAATATAAGCATTTACAAGGATATATTTAATTACCAAATATTGTTAGAGAAGTGAAAACAAAATATATGCATTTACCGTCATTCGCATGATGAATTTGGAGTACGAGACATGATTTGGGATAAAGATTCAAGTGCTTAGACTAGATAAGGTGAAAAAATAAGAAACCCATATACAAATATCTACTGAACTACAAAAAAGGTGAAGCTAAGTAAAAATGACATTGTAATTAAATATTTAACTATTCACAAACATAAGATTTCTTTATCAACTTTGCAACATAAGAAAGTATATATGGGTAAGCCATTGCATACAGATACCTTAACTGCAACACAGGAGAGAATTGCTTATGCTAGAATTCTTATTGAGGTTGATGCCTCAAAACCCCTTCCAGATGAGATGCCTATTGAAAAACTAGATGGCTCTGTGTTCTTATAATCTATTGACTATGATAGGAGACCAAAATTTTGCACTGATTGTGCAAAATTTGGGCATGTTACTGAAGACTGTTTTACACACCCTGCAGCTGCACTAGGAGGTGAGAAAAGGCCTAGAAAAAAGAAGAATGTCCAGCAGAAAACCAGGCACCAGGTCTGGAGGGAGAAGAACATAACAGCAAATGAAGAACCCACACAACATCCCCCAGAACCTGTTACTACAGCCCCTGTCACTCAACTTATTGACAAGGGTAAACAATAGTGATTTTCCATGGCTCTACTTCTCACATTGAGCCTTATTAGGACACTATCCCACCTGAAGAAAATCAGATTTTTTTGCACAACAGTTATGAAATATTTGAAACATACAGTGAAAATGTCAAAGAGCTGCAAGCATAGGGTCAATACCCTAATATTCACCAGCAGAAACCTCCATGATTCTTGTCAGCTGGAATGTTAGAGGGCTTAACAGGCCCCATAAGCAAAAGGAGATGAGGTCCTTTTTGCTTAAGAATAAAGTGACATTATTTGGGTGTCTTGAAACTCATGTAAAGAAAGAAAAAGTGAAAAAAGTTTCTGATTTCATTGTTAAAGGGTGGGATTTCGCTAGCAATCACTCTCATGCTTATAATGGCAGAATCCTGGTTCTTTGGCAAGCTCAATGTCTCTCTCTAGATGTGATTTCTACACATAGTCAGTTTATTCTGTGTAAAGTTGTTGATTTACAAAGTGACTTTCAAGCTCATGTTGGGTTCATTTATGGGCTTAACACAACTGCTGGAAGAATGGATCTTTAGGATAAGTTGCAGCAACAGGTTGATCTCTCCCTCCCTTGGATTCTTATTGGGGATTATAACACTCTTTTATCAGTTGAGGACAGGAAAAATGGTGCTCCAGTCCATGTACATGAAACCAAAGACTTTCAGAATTTCATTGATACAATGGGTTTACAGCAAATTAAAAGCAAAGGATGGACTTATTCATGGTGCAATAAGCATGAAGCTCGAGTCAGAATATATAGTCATATTGATTGGGGCATTAGGTAACAATGTTTGGATGCAGACATTTGGTTCTTTGGAGGTTGGTTATCTTACCTCATATTTCAAACCATACACCACTGTACTTATCTATTGAATGTCCCAACTTTCATGATCCTAAGCCTTTTAGGCTGATAAATGTGTTGTGCATAGTGTGTGGCAGGAAGAAATCCTTGGATTTTCCATGTTTAAAGTTTGGCAAAAACTTAGCAAAATTGCAAAGTTGGTCTCTGGTATGCAGAGAGATATGAACAAAGTGGATCAGAGACAAGCTCAAGTTCAACTTGAAGATGTGCAGAACAGCTTGGACTATGACTTACTCAACCCTCAACTTGTTATTCTTGATAAACAGCTCTGCCAAGATATTGAAAAATGGTCAAATATTCAAGAAAAAAATGCAAGGCAAAAATCTCGTGCAACTTGGATCCGTGAGGGGGATCAAAATACTAGATATTTTCATGCACAATTAAAAGCTAGGAGAGCTACTAATAAAATTGTCTCCATTTATACTGAAGATGGAACAAAAATCACTTCTCCCCAGGGCATACAACAAGAATTCCTGAATTTCTTTCAGAATCTCATGGGGGCATCAACAACTCATCTCCCTGATATTAATCTTGATGTTGTTAGAGATGGGCTAGCTCTTGCTCTGGTGCACCAGCAACAACTTATAGTTGCAGTTCAGGATGATGAGATCATTCAGGCTTTGAAAGAGCTTCCTTCTGACAAGGTGTCAGGTAAAGATGGATTTCCAGTTGAATTCTTCAATGAATATTGGTCTACTATCAAATGTGATATCATTCATGCTATAAAAGATTTCTTTGCCAATGGTAAAATGTTGAAAGCCATTAACTGTACTACAATTATCCTGGTTCCTAAAGTCAGCAAGCCTACTTTTATCAAAGAATACAGACCCATAGCCTGCTGCTCTACACTTTATAAATTATTGGTAAAATCCTTACCAACAAATTGAAGAAGGTTGTTGATATTGTTGTGGGTCCTGCTCAGTCAGCCTTCATTGAAGGCAGAAATATTCTTGACAATGTAATCCTCAGTCATGAACTGATTAAAGGGTACACTAGGGAGGGGATTTCTCCTAGATGCATGCTAAATGTGGATTTGAGGAAAGCCTATGATTCCATTGAATGGGTATTCCTCAAAATGGTCCTTCTTGAATTTGGTTTTCCATACAGATTTGTTCTATGGGTTATGAGCTGTGTTACAAGTGTTAGTACTCCATCTCGCTTAATGGTGGTCTAACTCCTATTCTAGCTGCAAAGAAGGGTCTCAGATAAGGAGACTCGATGTCCCCTCTACTCTTTGTCCTTGCTATGGAATACCTCAATAAATCCCTCAAGCAACTAAAGAAGAATCCGGATTTTAACTTCCATCCAAAGTGTGGGAAACTTGATATCACTCATGTATGCTTTGCTGATGACTTGTTATTATTCTGTAGAGGGGATAGAATATCTATTAAGCTTCTTTTTGAAGCTTTTGAACATTTCTCAAGTGTGTCAGGGCTGAAAGAAAATGTTGAAAAATCTATTATTTACATTGTTGGAGTTCCTGAGATTGAAAAGCAACAGATTGTACAAGACATGGGGTTTATTTTGGGTGAACTCCCCTTCAAGTACCTTGGTGTTTCTCTCTCTTCTAAAAAAACTAACTGTTATGCAATGCAAGCCTCTTGTTGATAAGAGAGTAGCTCGGGTGAATTGTTGGACATCCAAGTTCTTGTCTTATGGGGGCAGGCTACAGTTGATCAATAGTGTTAAATTTGGAATCGAGACTTATTGGTCCCAAATATTTTTGCTGCCAAAGAAGGTCATTAAAATGATAGTTGCAGTCTGCAGAACATTCCTTTGGACTGGGCAAGCTTTCACTTCAAAGAAAAGTCTTGTTGCCAGGGATAAGATTTGTACACCACTCTTGGCTGGTGGCCTCAATGTACTTGATATTTACAGATGGAATCAAACTGCTCTTTGCAAGCTCTTGCGGGCTATAACTCAAAATAAGGATCGCTTATGGATTTTATGGATTCATACATACTATCTGAAACATGCAAGTGTGCTGGATACTCAAATACCAGCACAAGCCAGTTGGCTAGTGAGGAAAATTATTGAAACAGGAAGTGGCTGGGAGATATTAACAATGCACAACAGAAACTTAATTCTTTTGCACAGCAGGGCAAGTTTTTTTTTTTATCAAGAAAGCTTATGTTTTCCTGATTGGTGCATCTCCTGCTGTATCCTGGAAGAGACTAATTCTAATACCAGGTTTGTTGCCAAGACATAAGTTTATTCTTTGGCTAGCTCTCCATGGGCGACTGAATACTGCAGTGAGATGTGTTGTATGGGGGTTGCATGTACCTGTGACCTGCACACTTTGTGACTCGGGAGAGGATGAAGATATGGAATACCTCTTCTTCAAGTGCTCTTTCTCAAAGAGTATCTGGACCAGGCTACTCAACTGGTATGGTATTGCAAGGCAGCCTGCTGGGTGGAGTACAGAAGTGATCTGGTTTCAGATTAAGATCAACAGAAGTAAACCTGATTCTTGCATACTGAACTTCCTCTTTGCTGCAGCAGTGTATCATATTTCGAATGCAAGAAACAGACTGCGTTTTACACAAGAAAAAATGACAATCCAGCAAGTCCTATTTGTGATTGTTAATGAAGTGCATACTAGGGGGCTGTCTACCCTAAATGAAGGAAAATATTAGAGTGTCTCAACTATTATCCTGTCATGTAAAATAGCAGATTTGATCCTAGTACTGTATAGGTTCTTATTATGCTCTAGAGTTTATTTTCTTGTGATCTGGTTGGTAAGTCCACACTGCTAGTTGTACGTTCACGTTCACATGGTTGATAAAAACACCTTTTTATTGACCAAAAAAAAAGTATATATGTAACACCCCAAATTTTTACCAGTATAAAGCAAGAGTTTTGTAGCGCAAAAAAATTGAAAATTCGAAAGCGTTACCATCGTACTTGTAAGGACCCGGGATTTCTACGGCCCACGGAGTGCGTCCTTATAGAAAATTTGTAAGCTGCGAGTTTAGATAAGTTCAAGGGACCATCGAGTTAGAAAAGCTTTTGTAAATACTTGAATTGAATAAAAACCATGAAAGAGGTCACAAATCTGCTATCGACGTTTTATCGAAGGGACAAACCGAAGGGACAATCCGAAGGGACAACCCAATAGCGCGATAAGTGAACTGATCATGTTTTTAGAAAGACTCCCGCTCATATAGAACATATGAGTACCCAAGAATAAAGGGTTCGGGGGGCGAAGGTATGAGGTGGGAAGGTGTTAGGCACCCAGCTCGCTCGTTTATGACAGCCTCTACTAACTCAAGTTTGCTTAATAATTTAAAGACATAATTCCCATGCAAAACCGGATTAACTACCTAGACTTAGACTATTAATTGGTTCATCACAAGCATCACAACATTTATTTTTAACCCTTGTTTAGACATGCATTCGATTAACAAGTTGAGCATTACAACGGCTAGACATGCTTGAAAGGACAATATTTAGTAAGCAATAAAAGACGTTATTCTAGCATGATATCTACATTATGACTACTAGAAAATAAACAATTAGGCAATTTATTTAATTTGAGCCCTCAGGAGTTTGTACCTGAACTGTAGGCCATGTTTGAAAAGAATAGTAAAGACAAGATCTCAAGAATAAATTTGGAAGAAAGAGGGAGAAGCTCAATGTTAATAATCCTGAGAATAGAGGTTGTCAACTGTAGACTGTGTGTTTTGAACTGAGGGAGGAGGGTTGTATTTATAGGCGCAGGAAGTAGGGCTGGACGGGTGAAGAGGAGATGATTTTTGGAATTGGGCTGAAAAAATAACCGGGCCGGGACGCTCAGTGAGCCCCACTAGCAGCTCAGGTCAGCGCCGCTAATCGCAGCCGCTACCGGCCCTGGATTTTTAATCCAAGTCCGCTGACGGCTATCAACTGCCAGCTGGATGTCGTCATAATGACGACATCCAGTCTATTTTAATTTTCCGGAGGAATTTAGTGTTCCGAAAAATATGAAAAGATTGTTCTACCCTTAGGCGGTAAAAGACGATTCTACCCTCGATTCGCAACTTGGCGACCGGGAGTCGAAAAAAGTCATGAGAGGTATCGTTGGAAAGATCTTGAACGGGGCTTTTGAATGGGACTGGAATGAAGGAGCGATCGAGGAAAAACCTGAGACCATATCTTACCTATTAAAGCAAAAATAGCGTTCAAGTTTATATATTACTCCTTTCATCACCTGGCTTTTGCGGAGAAATCTGAAGGCGTTTTTTTGGCGCCTACAGTACTTAATATTAAATTATATAACCAAACAATCCATTTTAATCTCCACGATTAAGTGAACATGCTTAACAAAACAATCATACTTTATTAAGTAAAACAACATGCTTTTAATTTACAAACCAACCAACATGCTTTCATCACAAGCAAATCACAAAATAATAAATGACAATATTTATTGTTTCCATTAGCCAAGTCCATTGGAGATAAGTGAAAAGTGATAGCCAAACCAACCGCATCTGATTCAATAGTATTAATAGTCTTGTGCATAATAGCAAATGGGATCCAGATCCGGAGTATAGATGGCTCCCAGAAGTACTTTCAATGTTCCTAAGTATGCATACCCTCTCTTAACACTTAGGTTTACAAGAAGAACCATATCTCAACTAACTCGCCCAAAACCGCAGTTATGGATCCGAGTTCTGCAAAATGATATACCCGCATTATATAGACAACCTATAATATACCCGCATTTATACCAATTGGCTCAATATTCGTGTCCTTTGGTGGATCCATTACCAAAGAAGTCTTTACTTTCAATTCAATTTAATATTGGTGATCACATCGCAAGTTATTCACATTTCTTGGTATTCTCAAGTAACAAATCTTAGTTACACAATAGGGAGAAGTTAAGTTCACAATTCCAAATGGCATTTCACATGAATGAGCATCAAGGCTTTAATTCACGACCATTATAACAAGATACCTTTTATAGGTCTTCAATATTATTCACAAGTTCAATAGTCAAAGTTCATCTCAACTTATTGAAAACATACATGCTTCTAACATGGTACACATACTTCTAAATATATATATATATATATATATATATATATATATATATATATATATATATATATATATATATATATATATATATATATATATATATATATATATATATATATATATATATATATATATATATATATATATATATTGCAATATCCGCAGTTAGTTACCACAAGTAATTAGCAATGATAAACATGCATAATCAAACATGTAATCTCAACATTTCATTAATTATCGATGCAGGAAATTTGGAATAGTACACCTATGTTTTGCAGATGACCTCCTCCTTTTGCCAGAGGAGATTGTTAATCAGTGAAGTTGCTCCATGAGAATTCAGCCACTTCCTAGCATCTTCAGTTATTAAAGCAAATCTGCATAAAAGTCAGGTCTACTTTGGAGGGGTTGCTACTGATACTAAACACCACATCTTGACTATGCTTGGTTACTCTGAAGACTCTTTACCAGTGAAGTATCTTGGTGTTCCCTTATCTACAAAAAAGCTTACTGAGGCACAGTGCACTCCTCTCGTTTATAAAATGCTCAGCAAGATTAGATCTTGGACTTCAAAATTTCTATCCTATGCTGGACGAATCCAAATTATCCGAGCTGTTTTATTTGGCATCCAAGCTTACTGGACACAGCTATTTGTACTCCCTCAGAAGGTGATAAAACACATCGAAGCTGCTTGCCGAAGCTATTTATGGTCTGGTGAAGCAACAATCTCTAGAAGAGCACTAGTTGCTTGGGATAGAATCTGTCTTCCCAAAGGGGCAGGAGGTTATAACCTCATGAATTTGAAAATCTGGAAGCAAGCTGCAATATGCAAGCTCCTTTCGGCTCTGAGTTCAAAGAGGAAACTCTGTGGATTGTCTGGGTCCACACATACTATGTAAAAAAAAAGCTGATCTGCTAACTATGAGTACGCCCTCTCAAGCATCCTGGATGACAAAAAAGATTTTTCATATGAGGAAACACTTGAATACTTTGGGTGACTGGAATAATGTGATGAACAATGATACTTTTTCAATTAATTTGGCATACTAACAATTGAGAGGTTCGTTACTAAATGTGCCTTGGAAAAGTTTGGTATACTCAAATATGGCTGCCCCCAAAATTGTGTTTATTCTTTGGTTGGCTATGCAGGAGAAGCTGAGGACAAAAGACATACTACTGGGATGGGGATTAAATTTTGATCCTCTCTATGTACTGTGTAATACCCATGCTGAATCCCAGCAACACATGTTCTTATTATGTGACTTTTCAAAACAATTTGGCAGGCTGTCTTGCAGTGGCTTGGAATTAATAGAACAATTGCTACCTCGCAGAATGAGTGCAACTGGGCTACTAGAGTGTCCAAAGGTAGATCCCCCGCTGCGTGTGCTGTTACCATGAGCTGGGCGACCACTTTGTATCATATGTGGATCGAGAGGAATAATCGAATCTTCCAAAGCAAGAGCTCCTCAGTTGAAGTCCTGGTCCACCAAATAAAACCTCAAATGTTTATTCGTGCCTAGCAACAACTGAAGATGAAGTCTTTTCTTGAATCGTTGAGTTAATTACTGTTGATTATTTGTAGACTGTCTATGATGTTTTGTTTTTAGGTTTATCAGTTATGTTACACCTTTTTGGTAAGCAGATGATATGTTTTGGATGAAGTGATACCCTTCCAAGAAGGTGAGCACTTTTCCAATGAGTGATTTCTCCTCTGGTTGTTCCAAGTAAGGGTGCTGAGTCATAGAGGTTTAAGTTTATGAGAGGCCTAATTCTTAGGCTTGTGTTGTAAAACATTTTCATGGTGATTAATATAATTCCTTAATTACCAAAAACATATAATCTCAACAAGTAATTATTATACATAATTACCAAGCAAATTTCCAACATAAACATTGTCATGCATTCACCATCATCAAATCCAATAATTCTATACGAATTATAAACAAGGAATAAATATTCATTTTCCTTTGTCATTAATATTTCCCTAATGAATTATATTCTTAATTCATCTAAACATGATTTCATTCTTAATTCACGAATGAAGTTCTACAATGAATTACCTTAAGCAAAGGCAAGTCAAGTAACGTACGCTCCTTATGGTCACCTAGAGGTCAACGGGTCCTAATAAATCCACAAAACACCATAAGTCAATACCTTGACTTCTAAACCCCCAATTTAACTAATAAGGATGGTTTCTTTTATAAACTTCAAACTAATAAGTTGATGGAACTTTATTACTCATACATACTCAATGAATTTTAAACCAAAACTTCCATAAATCAAATTAGGGCATCAATTCAATCAACCCTAATTAAAGTCCACACATAAAAAAAAATTCAAACACCACAAAAATCACCAACACCACCACCACCACCATCGGTGGCTGCTTGCGGCGCATGGTAGTAGTCAGCTGCAAGCTGCACGGCCAGCAGCACGGCGCTGTCGGCTACCTTGTCGCGGTTGGGCACGGTCGTGCCCTAGCGCACAGTCGTGACCCCTTTTTTATTTTGAATTTCACAATTTTATATAATCTAATTCTAAATTTAAAACATAAAATCCCAGATTTGATTAATTCCAAAAAGATATAAACTTTAACAAACCTTTTTGGTTCAAATTCAGTAAACAATATTTAAAAACCCTAAATATGATTCTAATACTCAAATCATTAGAATCTATCAATCCTAGGTTAAAACATGAATTACGATTGATACAAATACTAGATGTTCATCAAACAAGAATTAAATAACAAAAACAACTTCAATAATCATAAATCAACTTACTTGCGAAGTAAAGATTGAAAATTGAGCAAGGATTAACAATAAAAAGAGAGCAAAGTTTCTCTTTATTTTTCCCCTCCCCTAGTCGTGCGCACGAGAGAGAGAGAGAGAGAGAGAGAGAGAGAGAGAGAGAGAGAGAGAGAGAGAGATGAGCGTTGCTGTTTTATTTTATTTTTAAGGTTAAGTTAGTGAGTAAATAAGCAAGTTTAATGGAATTAGGAAACTCCATTTCCTAAATCTAATCCTTCCTTATATCCCACTAACTACTTAACTTAACTCCCACTCAAATACTCTAATACCCAAAAGTTTAGGAAAGACTTTTCAGAAAATAAAATTAGCAAAGTTTTCCATATTTCCGGCTATTATGGCCGAAAATATTGTGGCCCAATTTCTATTAATATTTACGGTTATTACCAAAAATATAATGGCCCAAACCAGTTTAATATATTGACCCAATTAATTAATTGGCTCAATACTAAATCTTCTTTACAAATTAGGCATTTTTAAATACTCAAAATCCCAATTAATATTTTAAATCAATAAATTACAATTTCGTTAAGTAATTATTATTCCAAAATGAATAATAATACGCGGATTGCAATATAGGTTTTGAATGATTAAAAATATATAAAAAATTTGAAAAATATAGAGAATTTTTTATCTACCGTCAAGCGCCAAAAATGTAGTGATGGAAGAATACATGATGGTTTTGTAAGGAACCAATCATCAGCAATAAGATAAATTACCCTGATTCTATTACATAAATTACTATGTTAATTATACTCTTTCTCTTTCGACTAATTAGAGGTGTCTTATAGCCATGGTGCTCCCTCGTTCCTTGCAATTTCACTTGCATCCACGGATACCCTAATCCACCTGATCCACTTATCACCCGTCTAGATATCTAATATATTAAAATAACAAAAATATATATCAGTAATATCTCAATATAGAGTAATCTCTCTCATTAATTGATTGTAATCTTAAGTATCAATGTCATCGACATATAAGCTCTTGAAAGAGAAAGAACATCTTAATCTTTATGATTTAAACCACACTTTTCTTATCATAATATATTCTGAAATTTTAATTCTCATTGTTAGCTTTGAGATCCCGTGATAGATAATAAAAATATAGATCAAATATGGTATAAGCAACTTGATCATTTAAATAACTCATGAATCAATATATAGAGCCATGTAGTCACATACTCATGTTATTCACATAATAAGATATAGCACGTAAGGTTCAAAAGATATATGACAAGGTGAAAGGGTGGACATGTACCTAGACTTAGGGTCTGTTCTCCCCATTTTATTTCTGTTTATTTCTATTTATTTCAATAAACTTCAACAAACTTCAGCAAACTTCAACAAAGTTAAATAAAGTTAAACAAAGTTCAACAAACCAATATACAAACTACTTATAAAAAACACTTAAATCAACAAGATTCAATAAAAATAAATAAAGTTCAACTAAGTTAAATAAAGTTAAATAAAGTTAAACGAAGTTCAACAAAGTTCAACAACAATCAAAAGTTCAACAAAAATAAAAATTCAACAATAAACATAAACAAAAATAAGTTGGGAAGAACATACCCTTAATAGCTTCACACAAATCATAACAATTTCGATCCCTCTAGTGCTTATGACGAATCCTAAAAGTTTGCCGGATGTTACTACGAACGCGCACTTTTTGGGATTAAGCCTCATGTTGTATTTCCTAAACCTATCGAAAAACTTTTAAAGTGAGGGTACGTGTCCTTCTCTTTCTTTGGACTTTATGATCATGTTGTCCACGTACACTTCTGCTTCTTTGTGCATCATATCGTGAAGAAGGGGGGTTGCGGTTCTTTAATATGTAGCTCCTGCATTCTTAAGCCTAAATGACATTACGGTGTAGCAGTAAGTACCCCATTGGGTGATGAAAGTTATTTTCTCTTCATCCTCTTTGGCCATCAAGACTTGATTATACCTTGCGTACCCGTCCATGAATGATAGGAGGGCGTGTCCAGTTGTATTGTCTACTAGGACATCTATGTGGGGTAGTGGAAAGCCATCTTTGGGGCTTGCTTTGTTTAAGTCTCTTAAATCCACGCACATTCGTACTCTCTCATCCTTCTTTGGGACTGGACCCAATCGGGGTAATTGGCCACTGTTATGAAGCCCTCATCGAGTTGTTTTTGTACCTCTTCTTTGATTTTAAGAGCCCATTTCGATTTCATTCTTCTTAGCTTTTGCTTGACTGGTTTGAAATCGGGTTTTAGCGGGATAGTATGTTGAGCAATGTTGCGGTCAATACCGGACATGTCCTTGTAGGACCAGGAAAAAATTTCCGTATAATTCTTTAGGAGTGTTACGGATTGTTTGCGTTCATTAGAAGTTAAAGACAAGCCTATTTGTACGTGGCATGGCTCGTCATCAGTTGCAATTTTTATTGTCTCCGTTTCTTCGACTATTGAAGTCTTTTGTTCATGTTCGATTAATGCTTTATGACTTCTTTTGGCAATTCCGTTATGTCGTTTGAATTATTAGCAACAAGGCAATCCGAGTAAGCGAAATCAGCACTCATAACATTAATAGAAGCGGATAATACATCAATGAGGTCGTCACTTGCGACCTTAGTAGCAACAGAACTGGGGTGGACTACCCGACACTTCTAGGATAACAGACTCAGAATCAGACTCGGACTCGGAATCAGATTCAGAATCAGACTCGGACCCGGAATCAGATTCAGAATCAGAATTGGGCCCTTCTGAAGGACCATTGCGGATTGTGAATTTGTACTTGAATCCTTCTACTGGAGCCCACTTCGTGTCGTGCTTCCAGGTGGCGCAGTCGGGCCCGATTTGGGCAATCAGTTTAGACGGGTCGAAACCTTCGTTGAAAAGCATAGTAAGGGGAGTTTGCCCATTGTCTCATTGTATTGGCGATGTTCTTCACCAAATAAAAGCCCAAGGTTGTTGGGTGGCATGTCATTAGCCCAATCTTTAGTGGATTGGTCCTCTTTTAGAGGTGATGATGCCTCTTACTCATAGTGAAACAGTCTTGAAATGCCTCAAAGCCTGGAACTAGAATCCCATTGATTGCATATGGTTCAGGAAATCTGTAGTATTTCAGTCAATGATCTTTCGATTCTATTAAGTTAGAAATTAATACTCTTGACTTGCACTGTTTTTGTAAAAGAGAATGAAAATATACTCTTGACTCGCTTTATGGAAATAAATAAGACTTTACTCTTGACTTATATATGGAATAAATATTCCGGACTCAAGAAAAGGAAAATATACTATTGACTTGCTTTATGGAAATAAATAAGACTTTTTTTTTATTTTGTGAAAGATCATTGACGGGAATATATTATTTGCACGCAATCTAATTCGTATGGAAAGAAACGTCTTCCTAATATGGTCACTAGCATCGTTGGAATCATGCATGGATTCTATTTCCTTAAAAAAAAAAGATCCTAGACTCTATTTTGTAAACTTGACAAAACGCAAAAGCACGCAAAAAGGAAACCTTCCTAAAGTTGAACTCAAGAAATCCTAAGGGGAGATCTAGTCCTAATGTTCTATGTAAACTAATCACATAGCAAGGAAGCAATCAGTCAAAATATGGCAAGTAAATCAATTAGCACCTTGATATGGACTATGGGACTAAATGCAATAGTTTGACACAATCTATGGTTGGGTAAGGTAACCCACGACCGGATGCGTTTCGTCATCTATGGGATGCATAGTAAACCTTTTACATATCTCAAATGGAAACATGTAAATGTCATGGGGTGGAACACGACTATGTGCAAGGCAATTCGAACCTAGTGGGTCACTAACCAAGTCATAGACAATGTTCCAAGTGGTAGATCCTATTAGGGTGTGGTGATTTCTTTCGACATCTTGCGATGATAACGCATGCAAGTGAATGATATGAATGCAAAGCAATGAATATAAACACAGACGGTAATTGAACCAAATAGTTAAAATAAATTATTGACATGGATAAGTCTTCGAATTGCACCCTCTTACAATAGTCCCCAGTGAAGTCGCCACTGTAAGAACCCTCGCCTTTCCGGCGCCGAATCGCTTGGATAATTTATTCGCTTGAAATTAATGGTACTTAAATAATACGTCATAATGCAATATAATTCATACCCAAAGGGGGCCAAAGATTGAGTTCGGAGGTGTAGGTACGAAATAAACAAAATGAATCTTATCTAAATTGCCCGAATTAACGACCTCTACTAAGCTTATCCATGTCAAATATTTATTTAAGTTATATGGTTCCACATAAATTCGGTCGTCCAAAGTCCTAAAATTAACTAGGCGGGTTAAAGACAACCAATTTAGCTACCATTATCACTTTGCACAATTTATATCCAATTCACATGTATCAATCTACTAAACACAAACAAAAAGATAAGAGCAATAATAAAAGGCTCCAACCTACCACACTAGCTAAACACGCCAAGCATTGCATATGCACATCAATAAATTTGTTAGTAACTTCAATGCAAGTACAATGCAAAAATATCAACTTTATGCTAAAATAAACCTAAAGAGGTTACTATATGTATGATTTAACATAAAAAAGATACAACATGCATAAATTAATAGAAAAGATGCAAACTTTAAATTAAACTAACAGTGCATAATTATTTACAAGGATCAAGGCATGCATAATTACTCAACCATAATCAAAAGCTACATAAAACATGATTATAAACATGAAAGAAGAATTTAATAAAGAGTTTTAGGCCCTCAGGATGGTTAACCTGGACGTTCTATTCGAACGGGACTAGTAGAATTGAAATTGCTCTTCGATCTTGGGTGCTAGGTTGAATGCAAGGGCTTGCTTGAGTCTTCAAATTTTCTATGATTTAGGGTTTTTGTGCTCTCAAATTGGTCTCAAAATTATAAACTGACCAACCTCCCACAAAAGAGGGTGAAGGGGAGTATTTATAGAGTTAGGGGACGAACTTAGGGGCCTATGGCTGCAGTCCCGGTGCCAAACTCGGCTCAGCCAGAAAATCAGGCCCAGAGGCTGGCCAAAAGACCGCCGCTGTTACGCGTGTGCCACTCAACGTCAACCGCTCGACCCGGAGGTGCTCGCGTGACAAGGGATTTTTGACTTTTGTTCTCCGTAAATTACGAAAATGCCCTTGGGCTGACCTAGGGGGTCGAGATCGAGAGGTTTTGACCCAAATCTTCAAGAACGCGGTATCTCTTGATCCGAGAACCTGATTGAGGCAAGGTTAAAGGAGATGGAATCCTTATAACAAGGGCTATCCAAAGACTGAGGTTTCAAGGAATTTGGTTTAGATTTCCGAGCAATGTCCTTTTCTACTTACGTCCACATTAATCCATCATCATCGGGCTTTGCGCTGTCAGGGGATTAGAACCGATTAGGATGTCTACATACCCCAATATTTTCTATAATTATTATAATAATTTATAAATTATTTATAAAAAGTTTCGAAAATTAAATCGTATTTGTATTCAACGATTCGAATTATTCAATTAAAGCCATAATAATAAATTATTATGGAACTTTCATAATTTATATTTATCAAATTTGGGGAGTTTAATTAAATTATTTTAAATATAAATAAGAATTATTCATATTGTTTTATTTAGCTTTAATTAGCAATTTAAATCAGAAGATTATTTAAATCTTTCCTAAACTTATTAGTATTGACTATTGACTAGGGAACCTAGAGAGGTCTATATAAGCAAAGTTGGAGGGTCATTAGTCAGTTTGCCTCTCCCTCACTTTGCACTCATTCACTCACTCTCTCTCTCTCCTCTCACCCGACATCTCTCTCTCCCTCCTCCATCTCACCGACGTCTCTTGGCTCTTCACATGCTCGCCGGAAACCACCACCGCTACTCCCTCACCGGCGGTAACTCTCTCTCTCTCTCTCTCTCTCTCTCTCTCTCTCTCTCTCTCTCTCTCACGATCTCTCTTTCTCTCCCCTCTGTTTTCGCTCGCATGGTCATTGCGCCACCACCGGACCACCAGGCCGTTGCCTAGGTGGTGACCGGTGGGTGGTCGACATCGACCCCCCTCCCCTTGCTCTCTCTCCTTCTATCTGCTCTTTCGCACTCTATTTCATTATCTTTCTCTCTCCTCACTCGCCGGAGCTTCAGCGACACCCTCACTGGCTCTGTGTGGTCGCTGAGTGGTGATAATGGTGATGGGTCGGTTTTGAAGTTAGGGTTTCGGTTTTTATTTTCATAATTATTTATTTTCGATTTTCAGCGGTTTTTCTTTTATTTTTTATATTATTCTGTACTAATTGGGAATCAGAATTCGGATTTTCAAAAGCCTAAATTTGTTGAAATAAATCAAAAATTTAATAAAATTATCAGATTAATATTTCGTTCTTGTTTATATTTTCGTATTTAATAAATACTCATTCAGTAATTATTTTTAATTAGGACCTAACGAGCAAGTGTGATTGTCTTTGGTTGTTGGAACGTAGATACTGTTGGGAAGCGTTTTAGTGGTAAGCGCTCATGCCTACCTTCTTCCAAAGCCTCATCAAAACTATTTTGATGTGTTATGTGCTAATTGGGAATTGTTTGTGAATTTAATATGCAAAGCATGATTAAATTATATCGTCATTATTATGAGATTTATTAAGCATGTTTAGTGCTGTAATTATGAAATATAATGAGCATGTCAATATTATCATGTTTCGAAAATTCATTATTTCATATGTTGGATATTTGGACAATTGTTGAATGATGGATTGTTAGTATTATTATGTTATTTAATACTTGCTAATTGGTATGGGTATTAGTGAGTGCTAGTGAGCACCTATATATTTATCGTTGAATGTATTTGGATGATTTGTGATTTTTGGATATCATATTACCCTGCCGAAGTACTGCCGAAATTGTGCTAAACATTGCATGTATTCCTTATTAGATTGTCGTTGAATTAAAGCATGTTTTTTCTCCTCGTATTGAATTGTCATTATCGTCGTTATCTACTATTCATTGTCAAGAGCACGAAATGAATTAGTAAGTCGTGGTCTCGTAGTACCACTATGTCAACCAATGCATATTATGTGAATTGAATTAAATGAGAGTAAGACTCCTAGGAGTAGTCGAGCAATCGGGATTACACCTAATAGTGTAGTTCAGGGATGCATGATTCCCAACTTACTTATGGACACCTCATAGTGTGTTTGGGATGAATCATTCCCCATTTATTAAGTCCTCTAGACTCGCTTATTATACTAGAGGTAGTGTGCACACTAGAGTCATTAAGTCCATGGCGTGATTGTATCTTCGATGAGTAGTGTGGGTAATCGTTGTTCTATTCGCTCTCTTACATCTCTCTAACCAAGATGGATTGTCTACGTTGTGTTTCAAATGATCACTATAAAAAATTGCATGTAAATGATTTTTGTTATGCGTAAGCTTGATTATATGCTTATGTGCGTATGCAAATAATTTCAATGATTCTTCTAAAACCTCAGGTAAGGTTTGGGAAATGCTTTTATTGGGTACGGATGACGTTTATTCAGTTTATCTGATTTTTGTTGCTCTTTTGTTTCTTTTCTTTTCTTCGTATTTTGTTTCCGTCACGGAAACCAAAGTGCAGATTTAGTCGAGTGAGGACGTTCAGCTTGAAAGCTAGAGTGGGCGTCAGTTTTTAGAACTCTCTTGTTCAGTTTAGATTGTTGGGATTTTTTGTTTGAGCCCTTTGAAGGAAAAGTTGTAATAATTGGTTTAATGGATTTAAGCTCACTATATAGACAACTCTAATAATAACTGTTTTAGATTGTTTAAGTTTCCTTAGTAAGCTCCTTTGATGTCTAGTCTTTCTTTCTGCTTAGTATTTACTCCTTAGCGATAAATGTTGCAGTAGCGTCCCTGGGTTTGTGACGGTTCGGTGGTGTCGAGTCGTGTACAATGACGTCGATAGCTCACAGGAAATCGTTGTAAATTCGGGAGTGTTAAAACCCTGATCATAATTACCCAAAATAAAAGAAGCATATTATCCTCCACAAAGCCACAACACAAATTTGATTTCAGCATGTATATGCACTTAAGCCATTCAAACAACTAATTATTCGTATATAGCATAATATTAGCAACAATCAGATAATCACATCAATATTGATATCAAGCATCCAATTCACACATAAAAGGGAAAAATAATATCCATCTCCAAACCAATAGAAAGTGGTTACCTCTAATGAAGACCCAACTCAATTTCCACCACAAAACCCTTCAATCGATCAATAATACTACTCAAATCAGAATTTCAATTAAGGAAAAACCAAATTAGGGTTTCGTACAAACCAATATAGAAGGAGACCAGAGGCTTGTGTTGCACACGACCCACCACCAGGGTGGTCGATATTCACGAGCAGCAACGGCAAATCACAGAATAGGGGGGTGAACTAGAGGAGAGAGGAAGCACGCCCAAACAGAGGAGAAAGAAGCAAAATTCTTCGATCAACAGCACAATAGCACCAGTAGTAGTACAATTTTAGAGAGAGAAGTGAAGTAGTGGTAGTGGTGGTGGTGGTGGTGGTTTCGTTGGGTGCAAGCAGAAGAGGATGATGATGATGGTGGTGGCTGAAAGATTTAGCCCACAAAGTGAAGAACGCGGAAGTTCTGAAGAGTGAAGGAAATTATGAATTGGAAAAGTTTTAGGGGAGGGTAACTTATATATATGTACCACGGGAAGAGGTGGTGGAAACGCAATATTAATAACAACCGACTCTTATAAATATTTTTCTATAGAACCCAAAGACAAGCTAAGTACTAAAAGGATAATTTTATGAAAAAAACTAAAAAAATAAATCAAATAAGCACTTAAAATAAATACTTTTTTCATAAATCAATAAATCATTTTATGAAAATACTATAAATACTCTGGGTATTACAATGATTGAATTGGGCTTCAAGAAAACATGTCATTAGAATAAGGCTTATGTTTAAGCTTATTCTAAAATTACTCAAACACATAAAATCATACATCATTTATTTATCTTTATAAGATCTAAAATTAAAAAGAAATATTATTATCTTGATTTACGAATAAGTTCGATAACAGCATCTTAATACATGAGAAATTCGAGAATCTCACTCAACACCAAAGTAGGTCTCATGTTTTTAATTAACTTTCTGAGTTGTCTAAAATATACACATACATACGCAAGATAACTTCAACCTAATATCAACGTCAAGATTATGGTTTATCTTTCTTAGGTTTTAAAAAGAAAAGAGTAAAGATAATAGTTGTAGGATATCAACCTTAGAGATTATCAATAGGTAGCCTTGATCGGATCCAGAAGTCTTTGGTTGTCTCCGATGGTAGTGGATATTGAGATGACCATCATGGTGATAATAGAGATTCAAGAATCGAACAAAGGTAATTAGTGAATTTGTTTCCTAAACTCAAACCAAAAATAATAGGAAAAGGAAAATATAATAATTTGAGGTTTACCTTAATTTTCTTAGGTCTTCTCTTCAAATATTCTCTAATGCTCTTTGAAAGTTGAAGAGTTAGTAAACATGCATGGAAGTGTTGGTGATTGTGTAACCGATTCAAAGAATAAGGTAAGAGAAAGATGATGTTTACTTGTGTACTTTGATAATATGCTTAAGGAAAGTGATATGAACCATTAAGAAGTAAGGCTAGATTAAATTGGCTAATGGTGGATGACAAGTGGTATTACATGCAATTCCTTGGTGAAGAAGAGTGATGGGGAGATTGCAGTTGTTAAAGTCTGTGTTATTTGCTATGAATAATTATTGGACACAATTCTTCAACCTTCATGTCTATGTGATCCACAAAATTGAGCAACTGTGTAGAAGATTCTTGTGGACAGGTTCAGTTGATCCAAGTAGCAAAGCACTTGTTGCATGGTCTGATCTATGCACTCCTGCAGTTCAGGGTGGGCTGGGTATCTTTGATCTGACTTTATGGAACAAAGCTACACTTGGGAAACTTCTTTGGGATGTTCAGCATCACAAGGAAAAACTGGGGGTTGAATGGATCAATGCATGCATATTATATGAAACAAATCTCATCCTGGTATGTTCCTAAACCTGCCCAAGCTTCATGGATTATTTAGAAGTTGTTTGACTTGAGATCTGAGTTAGCTGCCAGTGTCTTGAACAAGGGGAGTGTAAAGTATAAAATGGTGGTTGTGTACAAGTCTCTACTTTCTACAGTAGGGAGAAAGAGTTGGACCAACTTGGTTTGGTGCTCATTATCTTTCCCTAGATGGAAGTTTATCCTCTGGCTTTTCCTACATGGAAGAATCTCTAGAAGATTGGTATTCAAGGGCCTAATGTATGTGTATTGTGTCATTGTATTGAAGAAACCCATTCTCATCTGTTTTTTGAATGTATGTTTACAAAATACAGTTATGAGGCAGAATGTTAAACTGGTTGCAGTGGCGCTCTCTGATTCCAACTAGTGGGAAGATCTGGTTACTGAAGCTAGCTCACTAGCTCCAATAAGACAACCAAAAGTTTGTGCCTTTACTGTAGTATTCTCAACTTTAGTGTATTATGTTTAGAGAGATAGGAATGCTAGACTATTTCAAGATCGAATTAGTGACCTGACAAGCATTTCCAAGCAAATTACTGATGCCGTTTACATTTCGCAAAAGTCCGGTGATGAATTGAGTAACTTTAAATGTACCTATTTGCTATTACGATTTGATAGGTAAATAAGGTCTCGAGTCTGCTGAAATAGCCCTTCATCTCCTTTCCATTCAATAGCCTCGCTCAAGAGCTTTTCAACTATACCTCTTAAGCCTCCGACGCCGAGGGTAAAATCGTCTTTTTGCGTCCTCAAGGGCAAAATTGTCTGTTCACCTCTCAAGGATAAAATTGTCCTTTTATTTGCAAAAAATACACCTCTTATCCTTTACGGCAGCCGCTAGCGGTTGTGGATCTAATGTCCACAGCCGAGCACGACTGTCAAGCGACAGCTTTTAGCCCCGATTTCACCCGCACGCCTCTATCTTTTGGCTGGCCGATTTATACCCCGTACCACTATAAATTCAAGCCTTTGACCCTTCATTTCAAATTGCTCAGTCTGCACCTAACAACCAGTTCAGAAGAACCGACCTCTTGTTCTGCCATTCTCTCTCTACTTCTTATCTCTATTGAAACCTTGTTTGCTTATAATCTTTGCTAAATAGCTTACAATTCAGGTACTATTCCTGAGGGGTCAAATCAAATTAATTGCTTTCTTGTTTACTTTCTAATTGCCAAAATGTAGATCTCATGCAAATCATGCTTTTTATTGCTTTCTAAATATTGTCTGTAATTTGTAAATATCCATGTCCTATCGTTGTACTGCTCAACTTGTCAGTCAAATGCATGTTCAAATATGGGTAAATAATAAATATTGTGATGCTTGTGATAAACCAATTAATAATCTAATCTGGGTTGTTAATCAGATTTGTGTGGGAATCATGCCATTAATATATAAAGCAAACTTGAGTTAGTAGAGGTCGTTATTTAAACGGATGAGTTGGGTGCCTAACACCTTTCCAATTCGTACCTTCGCCCCTGAACCCTCATTCTTGGGTACTCAAATGTTCTATATGAGGGGGAGTCTTTCTAAAAACATGATTAGTTCGATTTTTCAGCTACTAGGCCGTCCCTTCAGTTGTCCCTTCGGTTTGTCCCTTTCGATAAAGCGCTAGTAGAAAATTTTGGGCCATATCATATTTTTTTTCTTCAATTCAATGTCTTTCAAATACTTTTCTAACTTGAGGATTTTTTGAACTTATCTAATCCTCTTTCTCAATTACAAATTTTCTATAAAGATCGCATGAGCCTGTGCAGGGTCCTTACAATCTCAAGGCACTTTTTCTTGATCAATGTGTACATCTATCTATTTTTTTTCACCGCTCCATTAGAACTACTTAGAATTTACATTAAGCACTTAGATTCTCTCAAATTTTCTAGTTTATTTCCAATTCGAAGAACAAGTTTAAGTTTTGGGCAATTTCAATTGAAGCTTCTTGGTTTATCTCTCATCTCTACTCTCTCTCTTCCCCCTCTCTATTGCTTTTAGTTTTCAATCATTTAGTTATGATTGTTATTTCTTTGAGTTTGCTAATTCATGTTTAGTTTGATTCTTATCATTTGCTTAATAGTTTCTTTAATCATGAGTAGCTAATTTTCTTATTCTAGGGTTGATGTACCTTAATTTGGGTTATTTGATGTCTTGATAAAGTGATGCTAGCATGTTTGTTAAATCGTTGCACATGATTATTTGTATGCTTATTGTTATTCATAAATCTTGAAAGAGGGTTTTGAATACTTGGATGGTTAGCATAAAATCGAAAGAGGAATGCTAATTGTCGGACATCAAATAATCATCTTGATTGCCTAATCATGAAAGTAGATTAGAATTTCTTGTGGGCTTGGATTGATTTTCGTTCTTCATGCTCTTGATGTTACTTGACTCCATGAGAATAGGTAGTTCAGTTTGCATTGAGTTTGCCTTTATCGCTTCGAGAGAAGGTTTAGGCTTCTTTATCCATCCTTGCAACGATTGACATTGACATGCTAGTTAAGTTTATCTATCGCATCAAGTAATCTAGTTAAGTGAAGTCAACCCTAGATCTTTTATCTTGCTAGATTTTTGTAATTTTATTCGCTTGAGTTTCGTTGTTTGAATCATCAAAAATCCAACTCGAATTTGCTTAGCTTGTTATATATTTAAGAAAACTTAATACTTGGATATACTAGCTCCCTGTGGACACGATAAATCTTTTATAATACTCGATAAAATCCGTATACTTGCGGAGGCAACATTTACTTTCCAGAAAAAAAGAGTGATGGGTGGATGGTATTGATTGTGATGATGTAGCCGGTTAAGGGAGGAGAAAGAAAGATGATGTTATTGCTTGATGATTAGTTTGAATAGTGTGAAATGAAATAAAGTTAGGTTAAAGTTTGATCATGAGTAGATGACAAGTGTCCTCACACTTGTCGCCAACTTACACAACACACACCAATCCATCATGGATGTATTTTACTTAGCCAAGAAGAGTAGAAAGTGGTCCAGCATGTAGTAACTGTCTAGAAAATTTAGAATAGGCTCGGCGTTGATGACTTTAGTTGGGTTAACTTAAGAAGTAGACTTGGTAGTAACATGCAAATGAGTTTAGCTAGTAGTTGAGATTGAGTTAGGAAATAAAATTTTGAGCAAACTAATTCAAAAAACCAAAACACAAGGCCCAAATCCTCCAGACCCAAACAGTAAAATACCCAAAAGGCTAATCAAGTACTGTCCAAGTATGTTACCCACTAATCCTTGTTTGGTTAACACACTAATCCCAATCATTACCCACTAATCATAATTAATGCATAACACTAATCACACTTATTTAACACTTTAAACACCATTAGTAACACTAAACGAGTTTAATTAAGAGTTAATTACGCTTAAAAATTTAGGATTGTTACGTATTAGACGTGGATGAAATATTTAACGGATAACAGATGGAAGAGTAGAACTAAAAATGTTAAATAGGTGAATGTGGGTGTTTGCTCCACGTGCCCGAAATCGGACCCATTCTCAGGCCTTCCATCCCACTCCATCCCACCATGTCTCAAAGGCCGTACTCAGTAGTCAACACTCACACTCAACACTCAACACTCAACACAAGCCAACTGCCCTTATGTCAATATTCCACATGTGTTTGAATTTATCTTTTTCGTATAATATTTTTTTTTAATAGGTAAGGAATCCAGGCTCTTTGGCCCATTACATCATTTAGGGAGGAGAATGACCTAAGACCCGTACCACAAATACCACCCTCAACTCAATTGAGGGGAATGAGATTTAGGCTATGTTTGGCAAAATTAGCTGTAGCTGTAGCTGTCAAGTGTTATTAAAAGAAAGAAATTAGTAGAAAATTGCTAAAAAGTGATACAAAATGCTAATAAACTAGCTGTAGCTGTACTGCAGGTGAAAGCTTGCAGGGATAACTTTCACAAAATTAGCTGTAAATGTAGCTGCAGACTAAAAATCTATTGACAAACTGTTTGGCAGCAGAGAGTAAAAAACACTAGCTGCAAGTTTCAAGCTGTAACATTTATTGAAAAGTTAGCTGTTCGCGCCAAATATAGCCTTAAACTCCCAACCTCTAAAAGCTAGCCTTAGGCTATGTTTGGCACAAACAGCTAGCTTTTCAATAAAAGGTACAGCTTAAAGCTTGGTTTGAAGCTTGCAGCTAGTGTTTTTTACTCTCTGCTACCAAATAGTTTGTCATTAGATTTTTTATCTGAAGTTACAGCTATAGCTAATTTTTTGAAAGTTATCCCGGTAAGCTTCCACCTGCAACTACAGCTACAACTAGTTTATTAACCTTTTGTATCACTTTTTAACAGTTTTCTACTAATTTTTTCCTTTAATAAATTGAAGATTTGAAGTTGAACTCCCCACTTTTGCTTTTTTGGATAATTCATATTCCCGCTCACTACGCTCTCCTCTCTCAAATCCCCAAAATCACACTACTCAATCAACTCAACCCTCACTAGAGTCAACAAATTATATTCCTCCTGTTATCAGCTCTTAACTCTTTCATTATTCTCCCCCTTTTCAAAAACAAAAAACGGTCTCAATTCTCAAATCAAAACCCCCCTCATTTTTGAACTTCCATCTCTCTCTCTCTCTCTCTCTCTCTCTCTCTCTCTCTCTCTCTCTCCTGTAAACCCTAAAATCACACAAAATTCCCAAATCAAACTACCATTATGAAAGATTACCATGTCTATGAAGCAATTGGCCATGGCAAACACTCGGTAACCACTTTCATCTTCCCCATTTTTATTTTTCTCTTTTTATTTTCGCTTTATTATTTCAATTTTATCAGCGCCAAAATGTTCTATATGTTCTTAATCGGCTCTTTCTTCACTAAATTGTGCATTTCTTTTTTAATTTTTTCTTTAAATTTTGTCTCAGACTGTTCACAAAGGAAGAAAGAAGCAAACAATCGAGTATTTTGCCATCAAGAGTGTTGATAAATCCCACAAGAACAAAGTTCTTCAAGAAGTAAGTTAATTTAATTCTAAATGCTGCTAGTTCTTTTTAAGGTTGAACTGGAATTTATGCTATAATTTACATATTTTTGCATTGAGCTGTTTAATTAGTGAAATTACTGCATATATGTTAAGTTGCGAACCGGAAAATGTTTTATTTCATGCAATGTAGTGGTATGTGTGCTAATTAGGTTATGACTTATGAGTGAATACTACAGTGCATTATTCTTGTGTAAATGGTGATATTATTTATTGACTGTGTTTCTTGTAAGTTGTAACTATTGTTTTGGTCCTGTTGCAGGTTAAGATCCTTCATGTTTTAGATCACCCAAATGTGCTCAAGTTTTATGAATGGTATGTTGGCTGGGATGTCTTACTTTTTACAATGTATTTGTCGAGGTAACGCCCCAAATACCAAATAGTATTATTAAGTTGTGTTTTATTTTATTTAAGTTTGTAAAGAAAATAAAGAAAAAGAAAAGAAAAAAAAAAACAGGAAAAGAAACCGAGCTGTTCTCGGTTTAATATGATGCTGCGTGAGTTTTGTGTTTTAAGTGGGCCTAGTTGGCTTTTGATTGGTTAGCCCACCAAAGCATGATTTTGGAGTGGCCTAGTTTGACTTGTGAGAGGCTTCCACCACAAGGTGCTAGAGAAACGAAAAGAAGGGGCTTCAGAGAGTCACCAAAAGCCGTTACAGTGAACAAGTAGCCGAAACTAAGAAAAGTGAGAGCCAGTGAGAGAGACAAACAAAGAGTGAGAGAAATTGAGTATTTCTCCAAAGAGGTTTGTTCCAGTTCACGGTTGATTCGGCTTGTTCGTGTGAAGGTAATCAGAGTATTCGGATCGGTCATCAACAGGTATTTGTGAGTGTATCTTTGGTTTTGTGGGAGTGCCAAATTGAGTTAGAGTTTGTCAATTTGTACTAATACCAAAGATAGTTTCTTTACTTGTTGCTTGATCTTGTGATTGTTGCCGTTTGTACTCTTGATTATCATAGTGGATTATTGTTTAGTGCGTGGAGAACCGCACCGTGGTTTTTCCCCTAATTGAGAGGGGTTTTCCACGTAAAAATTGTCTGTGTTGTTTTTGGGTTCTTGCACTTTGTTTTTCCGGTTATCTGTTGTTGTGATTGTGGGTAAATACCGTAGTTTTCCCCAACAGTGGTATCAGAGCTTTTGGTTGTAGGATCGGTGGTGGGAAAATTACTGTATTTGTTGAAGGAGGAATTATTTTGTGCAAGTAACATGTCTGGTAGTGTGCCCAAATTTGAAATTCCTTTGTTTGATGGTAAAATTAATTTTACTGTGTGGAAGAGTACGGTTGAGGATTTGTTGGTTCAACAAAATTTAGATGAGGCTTTAGATGAGACAAAGCCTAGTGGGGTGACCGATGCCCAATGGACATCGAAGAAGAAGAAAGCTGTCAGTACTATTAGATTAGCTATGGCTCCGGAGATCAAGTATAATTACTTGATTGAGACAGATCCAAAGAAGTTGTTGGATAAGCTCCAGAGTGTATATGCATCAAAGTCACTGACTAACAAGCTTTGTTTGAGATATGAGTTGTACCAGCTAAAGATGGAGCAAGGTACAGTGTTGCAGGACCACATTAATAACTTTAACCAGCTAGTATGTCAATTGAGAAATGCAGATGAGAAGATCTCCGATCAGGAGGAGGCATTGTTATTGTTGGCTTCACTACCTAAGTCCTACAGGCCAATTGTGCAGACATTACTTGTAGGGAGGACAGAGATTACACTAGATGAAGCAATGACAGTGTTGAGAGAGAATGATCGGATGATGTTGCAGGTTGATGGTATCTCTTCAAGTGATGGAGGAGATAGAGTACTAGCTGCGGAGGTGTCCGAGAGAGGGAGGAATCATGAGAGAAGAGGAGGTGGCCCGAGAAGTAGATCGAAGTCGCGCGCGAGAGACTTTAGTAACATAGAGTGTTACTATTGTGGTGAGAAGGGTCATATTCAGAGTCGTTTCCCAAAGATGAGAGATGATTTGAAGAGTTTCAAGCAGCTGCAAGAGAAGATGGGCAAGACCAAAATTGATGATGATAGCGGTTCCTCTAATGTAATTATGTCTTGTGATGGTAATAAGGAGTTGTTCTTGGCTAGTAACAATGAGGGGAAGGAAAGCCAAGAGAGTTGGGTGTTGGACTCCGGCGCTTCGGTTCACATTTGTAGAGACCATGCTATGTTTGATACTTTGTGCCAAGATGGTGAGTATGGTGACATCAACATGGGGAGTGGTAAGTTGAAGGTGAAAGGGATGGGTAGCATTCAAATTGAGCTCCATGATGGTGTGACTAGAACCTTCCACAATGTGAGGTATGTACCCAATGCTCGTGTTAACGTGATTTCGTTGGGTGAGTTGACATCGCAAGGGTGTAGATACATTGGTACGGGGAGGTGGTGCAAAGTGTATCGTGGTGCTACTTTGATTGTGCAAGGAAAGAAGGCGGAGAACAACTTGTGTTATGTTGAGGGTCATTGCGTAGGGAGGAGCAAGACTGCGAAGAAGAAGGTCCGTTTCTCGGACAATGTGGAAGTATTTGGTGATTTGGGTCGAGGGAGGATTTGTTGAGGTAACGCCCCAAATACCAAATAGTATTATTAAGTTGTGTTTTATTTTATTTAAGTTTGTAAAGAAAATAAAGAAAAAGAAAAGAAAAAAAAAACAGGAAAAGAAACCGAGCTGTTCTCGGTTTAATATGATGCTGCGTGAGTTTTGTGTTTTAAGTGGGCCTAGTTGGCGTTTGATTGGTTAGCCCACCAAAGCATGATTTTGGAGTGGCCTAGTTTGACTTGTGAGAGGCTTCCACCACAAGCTGCTAGAGAAACGAAAAGAAGGGGCTTCAGAGAGTCACCAAAAGCCGTTACAGTGAACAAGTAGCCGAAACTAAGAAAAGTGAGAGCCAGTGAGAGAGACAAACAAAGAGTGAGAGAAATTGAGTATTTCTCCAAAGAGGTTTGTTCCAGTTCACGGTTGATTCGGCTTGTTCGTGTGAAGGTAATCAGAGTATTCGGATCGGTCATCAACAGGTATTTGTGAGTGTATCTTTGGTTTTGTGGGAGTGCCAAATTGAGTTAGAGTTTGTCAATTTGTACTAATACCAAAGATAGTTTCTTTACTTGTTGCTTGATCTTGTGATTGTTGCCGTTTGTATTCTTGATTATCATAGCGGATTATTGTTTAGTGCGTGGAGAACCGCACCGTGGTTTTTCCCCTAATTGAGAGGGGTTTTCCACGTAAAAATTGTCTGTGTTGTTTTTGGGTTCTTGCACTTTGTTTTTCCGATTATCTGTTGTTGTGATTGTGGGTAAATACCGTAGTTTTCCCCAACAGTATATTAGTTTCTTCAATGTGCCCCATCTAACCCTCAAACACCAAAATGAAGCGAAAAAGGATAAAAAATAAATGGGAATAGAAGGAAATAAAGTAAACATGATTTCTTCTATTGATGACTTCTAAGAAAATTGTAAACAGGTATGAAACTTCAGCGCACTTATGGTTGGTACTGGAGTATTGCGTTGGAGGAGACCTAATGAGCATATTGCGGCAGGTTTGTTTACCGTACGTTTAGTATCGTTATCTTGACATCTGTGGATCATCAGTCTGTAGTCTTTGTTCAGAATATGAAAGACTAATGTATTGTGGCGATAATATTATGGATCATTGTAAAATACATTGCAGTTGATGTTGCTTATGTTATGTGAACACCCTGACAGAGAGAAAAGGAATGTGTTTGATATTTTTAATCTGATTTTTAGTTCTGCTTTATTTGAATGTTGTAATAGATTGATTTACAATGATTTAAGAAGTATTGAACATGGGTTCTAAGTGTCTTGAGAGACTGAGACTCAAGTGCAATATTAGTTTATAGTGCTTTATAAACAAAAAGATTCCATAATACGGAGGCCAGGATACTTAGATGTTAAGAGGCCAGGAGACAAATAGTTTCCTTTATAGGTTAACGCCTTTAGCTCTTTGATAGAACAACGACATTGAAATTATGTAATGCAATTATGTTCAACATTTTTTAGTGCAGCATACTCTTTATTTACTTTATGTGCTATTTCTTATTTGGGCATGATGCTGAGGAAATTGTACACAAAATAAGTAATCTGACGAGTTTGGTCCACTATTGGGTGTTTCAGGATGTCCATCTTCCAGAAGACTCGATACATGATCTTGCCTGTGACATCGTCAGAGGTTTGCTGTAAGAAATGCCATGTACCCTTTGTTTTCTCTCTACTTTTTGCGAGCATGCTTATTATCTTCCCAAATCTTATATCAGATTTAGTGTTCATTGACTTTACACGATGGCTGCCACTACAGGTTCATACATTCAAAAGGCATAATTTACTGTGACTTGAAACCATCCAACATCCTTTTGGACGAAAATGGACATACAAAGGTACCTGAGGACCTTATTATCTGTGGTACACTACCTTCTTCTGTGAAATTTTTTGTTGCACTAATTGACTGATCCTTATTATTTGTCATACAGCTATGTGATTTTGGGTTAGCTAGAAAGCTAAGTGACATATCCAAAGTCCATTCATCCTTGGTGCGGTTTCTTCAATTCTGCTCTTGCTATAAGCAATTGCTGTTTGTAACTCTTAAGTATATCATTAGTTTTCAACTATTGATGTTTGTACATTTTCTATGATTTGTTTAGCTGCCACAAGCAAAACGCGGGACACCATGTTACATGGCTCCAGAGCTTTTTCAAGATCGGGGTGTGCATTCTTATGCATCAGACCTGTGGGCTCTTGGGTGTGTCTTGTATGAGTGCTACACAGGTAGGCCTCCTTTTGTGGGAAGAGAATTTACGCAGCTAGCAAAATCTATCCTCTCAGATCCAACTCCGCCTCTTCCCGGTACCCCAAGCCGCCCTTTTGCAAATTTAGTGAATTCCCTATTGGTGAAAGACCCAGCTGAAAGGTTACAGTGGCCAGAACTCTGTGAACATGCTTTCTGGAGGACAAAATTTAACCCATTTCCTTTGCCGCCTCAGCCAGCATTTGATAGTATGATCAATATTTCATCTAGACCGCATCTTACTGAACGGAATGGTGATAGACACCCGCAGAGTAGGACTCCACCTAAATCTCGTGAGAAAGGACATTCCAAACAGGATGAGAATTTTAATTCAGGATTGAGAGGGACTGGAACTCCCGTGAGGGTACAATGAGTGGCCGTAAAGTGCAAATGAAGGCATCAGGAAGAGTAGATGACAAGCAAACTGACCCTTCAAGTGCTAAGGGTGTGAATCTTCTCCGGCTTTCTAGAATAGCAAAATCGAATCTGCAAAAGGAGAATGAAAAAGAAAACTACCGTAGGCCCTTGGCCAATGATATGAAGAATGATGCTGAGGTCAAAATGGAAAACACAGATATGGAGCTTGATTTTAATGAGGACAATGACGATGACACTCAAGATGAGATTGATGCATCTGACAATCCACCTTCAACTCCTGAAGAAACAGTCTCTGCTCCTGATCAGAACCAGGGGAATATTGAAGAGGACTCTGACAGTCATTCACGTACCCCTAACGTAGAGGAGGAACCGTCCTCAGAACATGCTGTTTGTGCTACACCACCCATTGCTAGCCCCCAATGTAAAAACCCAAGGGGAAAGGTTGCTTCAGGGTCTGCTGTGGAATCTGAATCTTCAAAATCTTCAAGTGAGCTTTCTGATGTGCTTTGGCATCCATCCGATCTCTCAGTAAGACCTGTGATGCCCAGCAGGAAAGCTGACAAAGTATCTGGAACAGTTCCTACCCTTCCTTTTGATGCATTGCCAGCTTCTGAATTTGAAAAGATGTCCAGAGAACAGCTTGATGCATTCAGCAATAAAATTGTAACCATATTTCATGGAAATGCTAATATTGGAGAGAAGCAGAATGTTATCCGGTACCTTGAGACATTGAGCAGCAATGCTGAGGTGGCAAACATAATTACAAATGGCCCAATAATGCTGGTTGTTATTAAGATGCTTCGACAGTCCAAAGCTTCAGCTTTGAGGATTCAACTTGTATCACTGATCGGCTTGTTGATTCGACATTCTACTTATATTCAAGATGATTTGGCAAATTCTGGTATCTTGAACTCATTAACCGACAGCCTTAGAGACCGACAGGAAAAGGTTAGGAGATATTCCATGGCTGCCTTGGGTGAGCATTTATTCTACATATCCACTCAAAGTGACGAGCCTAAAGATAACAGCGGTACAGAAACTCAACCCAAGGACAGTCGCTCTGCAACTGGTTGGCAGGTAACTAAAGTTGCTTTATAGTTTCCTTTTAAGTACGGACCTAGTATAGTATATGTGGCTTTCCTAAGCTGTGAATCTGCTTTGTCTTGCTGTGGTGGTCTTGGTTTTCTCGTGGGTATGTCTGTTTATCTTGTGCCTACTTATTTGAGTTTTGAAAGTACTGCAATATATATGTTCATGCTTTCATCCTGTCTATTCCCAGTTTACTTTTGTAATGAATTTAAGATGCTGAGCAGGTACCAAATGCATTGATTTCACTTGTGGTATCAATTTTGCGGAAGGGGGAAGATGACGTGACTCAACTTTATGCATTAAGGACCATTGAAAATATTTGTAGCCAAGGAGCACAATGGGTAGCTCGTTTCACCAGCTCTGATGTCATTAGTAACCTTTGCTATATATACAGAGCTGTAGGCAAGCAAGAAAGTATGAGGTTAACTGCTGGATCTTGTCTGGTGCGTCTGGTCCGGTTTAACCCCCCTAGTAATCAGTCTGTTGTAGAAAAGCTTTCTTTTAAGGACATTGCAGCAGCTCTTGTAAAAGGCAGTCCACGTGAGCAGCAAATCAGCTTGAATCTCTTGAATTTGGCCATGCTTGGGAGTAATATTAATATTGGCCGTTATCTTATGCCATTTGTGGAAGACAAGAATCTAGTGCTGAGCCTTGTCTCTCTCATTGAGCAGGGAAGTGAAGTCTTACGGGGAAAAGCTCTAATATTTGTTGCCTTGCTTTGTAAGAATGGTAGAAAATCATTGCCTCATTTCTTTTGCAACGGAAAATTACTATCCACAGTGGACCGTTTAGCAAAAGATAAGGATTCTTATTTACATCAGTGCTTGGATGCATTTGTGCATACTGTGGCTTGTACAGTGCCAGGTCTGCTGGATACAATCACCAGTGACATTCAGCAAATTATGGGAGGCAGACGCCATGGTCATGTTGCAGCTCTAACTAGTCGGGCTACTCCAAGGACCAATAATATTAATTTGTTTCCAGTTGTTCTACATCTTCTTGGAAGTTCTTCCTTCAAACGCAGAGTTGTCAGCTATCAGGTCTTGCAGCATTTAACAAATTTGGTCAAAATAGTGGAGTCTCCATTTCAGGTAGGCATGTTTTGTGCAGTTGTTTTAGTTGTGAGACTGTGGCCCTTTCTTACTTCTTGAATTTCAAACACAGAATCTGTCTTGATAATATGGTTTTACAGGTCACATGAAATCGCAAATCTATAGTTTGTCATTGAATCACATATTGACACAACGCTTAACCACAGACAATGTTATTTTCTAGATGTTCTGGAGTTAGATATTCAGTACTTTGTTGATTGAATATTTGATGAATTTAGAACCGCAGAAAGAGTGCATAATAGACTTGGTAATAAAATTAAAGAAAGTGCTCAAGAATGATTGTAATCTGTTCTTTTCTCCAACTTATAGTTTCTGTAACAATTTATCTAAAATAGAAAAGGAGCGTTTGGAAGCGAAACTGCTTTGTACATGTGACCTTTTTCCTTTTTGTCTCTTCCCACAATATTTTCTATTATTTTTCCAGAGTTTTCTGTTTGCCAGTTGTATGTGTCATACATGTAATAAGTAGAATACTCCGGTCTCCGGAAACTACAAGTAGAAAGAATGTTTTAACTTGTCAATATGAGTTCAAATTGTAGGCTGAGGTACAGTATACTCCTTTTGACTACAGTAGATCAAAGAATTGATTTCTCTGACCACTTCTAGAGGATTGTTAGTAATTGGGGCTCAGTATTTCACAACTGTAATGATTCTGTATTAATGATACTAAGAATCAAAATATCAAATCAACTCCTGAAAGCTCTGCTTGCTCGTAAAGTTTTACGAGATCTACAACAATGATGTGGTGCTACCTAATTGCCAAACTTAACCAAATTACTTGACCATGAAATTTAGGTAGGTCGTAGGTGTTCATGTGTCTGGACTGTACCAAATTGAGTTGGAGTGTTGGACCAAAGGCTCAAATATACTTTTTCTTGACCAGGCCGAAATTTTGTTTGTCTGTATAATCAGGTCTGATAAAGAACATGGACCAGCAGAGAGAAGACTGAACCGAATGAATTTAACAGAGTCTAATTTTGTTTGCCCCAAAGAACTTTGATTCTTATGAAATAATCATCACTATGCCAAAGAATTAGTGAATTAGTTCAATGATTGTGGCTATTTTCCTATGAAATAATCATCACTATGCATGCACTCATATTATCTGTTTTTCTAGTAAAACTTTATATGTATAGAACTTTTAGATGATTATACAGTGAATCATTTGATGATTTACATCATAATTTTGGTTGCTGAGATGTATGCCAAACTGTTAGATGATTATACAGTGAATCATTTGATGTAATCTTGTTAACCCAAAGTTGAGAAGATATCCAATCCAATTCAAATGCACTGAAATGATAAGAACTGGGAAAAAGGGGCATAGGAATAAAACGCAATGCATGTGAAAAACCTTTGGTATGAGGAGGAATTGTGGACAGAACAAATCCACTATAATCTAACTGGAAAGTCTTGCCTGATTCCCTTTCAGTGGCACAACTTACAACTCACTTAAGTCCCGTAGCTCAATTTACTGTCACATAGGCCCTAATAGAAACCATCCTACTATACCTAGTAATTGACAGGCTTGTGCATTGATCCTGCACCCTCATGGAAATCAATTGTGACACATGATCTTGGCCCTTTTAGGCATCCCCTCTGCAAATAGGCCACATCAGGCCCACCACCAAACTTGTTGGCGTGGATCATATTTCAGCATCCTGTCTGTGAATTCTTTTATGTGCTGAGATGTGCTAGCTAACGTGCATTCTATGTTTAATTCAATCTGACAGGGAAGAGATGACTTTCAGATGACACTTCTCCAAGTGCTCGAGTCTATTGTAGAAGAGCAATCACTCGTGATTCAATGGCCTAATGTTTTCATTTGTGACATTCTCCCCAGCTTGTCTGTCATTTACAAGGGCAATAAGGATGGGGATGCCAGATTTTTGTGCATAAAAATTTTGTTCGATGTGATGGTCATTTTCTTGAATGAACCATTAACAGATGAGCAGCGACTTGAGGAACTGAAGTCCATATCTCGGATGCATTTCCTACCTCTGTACCCCATGTTCATCAAGGATGAGGATCCTATACCCACATATGCTCAGAAGCTTCTTCTGATGCTCATTGAGTTCAACTACATTAAAATTTCAGACATTCTGAATATGGAGACAGTCCAGCAGTGCTTTGAATTCCTGCTTGGAGATCTGTCAAGTGCAAATGTGAACAACGTGAAGCTCTGCCTGGCACTAGCAACTGCTCCAGAACTGGAAACAAAACTTTTATCTCAGCTAAAAGTAGTTCGCAGAATAGGGAACCTCCTGGAATTTGTCAACACCAAGGAAATGGAAGATTTTGTGGAGCCAACTCTGGGTTTATGTAGGACTTTTCTTCTGCGTTCAGTATGTAACAGAAAAGGCTACACTTATGTCGAAGAGCCAACTCTTTTGTCAGATGGTTCTGCAGAGACGATGACTCCTATAGATCAACAGTGCATTAGAGATATTGCTGAATTTGGAAGTAATGTTGGTGTCTTGCTAGAGTTAAGTAGGTCACATGAACCAGATATTGCTGATGTGGCGTCTGAATGTGTGGTTTTGCTGCTGAAGGTAGCCCCCAGGGAAGGCACTGCTGGTTTCCTTACTAACCTTTCCAAGGTCAGTGCAATCTTTGATTGCTGGCAACGGGGAATTTCTCACTTGCTGGTACAGCGGATGCTGCATGCTCTCGGTTATTCCTGCAGGCAGTACTTTTCACATGCCATGATACTGTCGATAGCTGTTTCAGAGATATCAAAACTCAAGATGATTGTATCTGAGCTTAACAAATCAAGCATACCAGCTGTAGTGACTGCAGCTTCTCTAGTGGCCGCTGAGTTGGATCGTCTTCCGCGTTGCCGTTAAACACTTGATCAGGTGTGCATCCAACACTCGAGCTTTCATAGTAAAGTATTTACTCATTCTCCTGAGTAAATGATATCAAGCACATCTACCCCTTTGTAGTTAAGTGTATAATCAGTCACATACTCACATATGTGGATTTGAATAGTTTCTCAGCAACTTGCTTATTTTATTTATTTATCATTGCTGTATGTCTTCTGGCTTTCTGGCCTGGCGATCAAAGCAATTGAATTTAATTTCTCAGTCACATATTTTTAACCAGTTATACCTAGTGCCTATAAGTGGTGATCACAATTTTCATCTACATGAAAGGCTTTTTAAATGATGTGTTGACTAATGAATTTACCTGGACCTAAATAAAAGCTGGACCCTAAATTCAGTTTCTTATCCAATTATGCATGTTTGTAATTCTGTATGCCAGTATGCGAGTTCAAGTTTGATTATACAAAAGAAAGCCTATGATGTAAGTCTGATGCACTTTTACTGAATTGAAGAATAATACGTGAGAGAAAAAGTAGATATTGAATTAAACTGAACCGATTTTAAAATAAATGAAAAAGAACACACCCTTTATATACAGTTTCGATTATTTGCTTGCATATTAAGTGCACTCGTGTTTTTTGGAAGAAACAAATTGGTTAGGATAGAAGGAAACGAATGAATACACTTTTGGTTGTTCCTTGAGTCTTATGTTTTGGCAAGAAAACAAACTGAAAGTGCAAGATGATATTATTCCCATGCAAGACATGTGCTAGCATACCAGATCACTAATATAATTCCGGTGTATAAATTATAATTTATTTACTAGTGAGCCAACCACTTTTTGGATATCAAATCACTAATTTTTGCATTATGGTATTTTTCTCGATCAGGGAGGTTTAGGAGACCTTACCGATATGTAAAGTTGTACGGAGTATTATAGAAAGGAGTCTTCTACATAGGAAACCTTACAATTACATGGGGCAAAATTGAACGATAAAAAAAACTTCTCTTAAGTTGAAATTGTACTACATTAATATGGAGTAGGTTGACGGGACAATTTTAAGTACTTTTAAGATCTTTTTTTTTCTTTTTTTTTCATAAACGATACTACAGTAATTTACATACAAATTAACATACTCAAGATCTCAATGTTAATCATTAGATCAAGACCTTATTAACTATGAGTCTCATCATAAGAATAATATTTTATATTTTTGCAAAATCAGTTTATTTATTATAGTAACCATGTTGATTAGTTGACACATTTGGCACTTAAGGTCTTAAGGATGGAGCTGGTATCCAACTGACATTCAGAAAGTCTCCAAAAGGAATCCGTAACTTCCGGAAAAATAAATTTGAGTGAATTTTTGTCACCCAATCATGAGCACCATTTTTTGACTGTTGCGAAGCTTAAAGAGCTAATCATAAGAGAGAAACCTGAGCCACCCAACCCCACATGAATACTGGAATCCAATCCATAGACAACCAGAACACAACAAATCTGCAATTTTTTTTCTTTTCACCTTCTCCAACATTTGACAACCTAATTCTCAATTAGTAAAGTATCCAATACGAGCTAGCCACGTGGCACTTAACCTAACTAATACGGAGAATATTAGGTGACCGAGGGTACCTAGTCTACCGGGCTGATGTGTGTATTAGTGATTGCTTGGATTTTAATATTTTAAGTTAAAAATAGATTATTTGAGTCCCAATATACAAGCTTATTTTTTTTATTCACATCATCCGGATAGACTACCGCGGAGGTAGAAAAAGCATTCTCCAACTAATACCTTCACCTCACTCTCTTTTCCTTTAAAACCCCTAAATCATTTGCCAAACCATCATCATTTCCCTATTCACTTTTCCATCAAGTTCAGAAAAAGAATATTACTACACCTTAAAATTCCATAAAACTTGTCATACTGAAGACTTTGTATTATAATTATGGCCTCTTTTTGGCTGTTCATATCAATGTTAGTATTTTTCATGTCACTCATGGTTTTGCCTTCACCATCTTATTCTTCTCATATCTCAGCAGCACCATCATTTTTACCAGATATTGCTCCAACTTCTACTACATTTCCACCAGAACAACAAGGCTTATCACCGGAAACTACCCCTCTTTTCCCTACACCGACGACCGGCGAAGTGCTTCCTCCTACTGAATCCTCCATGCCCACCATTCCTTCAAGCTTGAGCCCTCCTAATCCTGATGCATTCAACGATCCCGCCTTTTCGCCATCTGGGTCATTTTTACCATCTATGTCAGCTAATTGTAAAGTGTGGTGGTTTCATATTTTTGGTGGCACTTTGCTTATTCTAGCATTAGTTAGTAGTTAAGCAGAGTTGGTAATTGTGTAGTTAGATTGAGATGAATCAGATTTGTAATTGTTTGGTCGATAACTCCAGTCCTCATTGAGAGGAACTATAATTTAACTATTTTTTTTGGTTCAGATCAGGCACAAATGCCAGTATAATATACATATACATGAGCGAGGTAAGATTCTGAGAACTATAATGTATCCAGAATCTAGTACCTCAGTTTAACCACTAAGGCCCTGTTCTCTTCAACGGAATGGTGCGGGACGGTGAGGAACGGAACGGATTGGAACGAAACGGAACGGATTGGAACGAAACGGAACAGATTAAAACAGAACGGATGGAATCGACAAAAAGAACAGGGCCTAAGTCAAGTCACCATTGGCTCATACAATTTTAACTTCATATTACTTTTTTTTTTCTTTATTATTATTATTATTTTTTTTCATATTACTAGCTCATTAAATCGCAATGTGTAGCTTCACTTGACGTGTGTGCTTGATGGAAACCAATTGTTATATACGAAGAATTAGACATACATACATGGAAGTTGTTCCTTCTTAGATCAGATACCAATGCAATGACACATTATTGCTTTGAAGGCATTGGCGTCACTAGCTAGGTATTATTTGTTCCGTTTCTTAGTTTTAGTATGTCGAATAATATCAGTCTCTCCATCCGTGAGAGTTAGTTTATCCCATTTATTGGGTTCAGCTGTCTCTCACTTTTTGAGAGTTTTGTTAGTTTTTTGTTTTATTGTTTGTAGGGTGCTTTGGCGGATCTATTCTATCAAGAGGTGGTCTACGATATCAGATCAGAGCATTCAAAGCTATAGCAGAGTCTTCCGCGAAGAGGCGGTAATATGGAAAACAACGATTAAATGGAAGCCGATCGGAATTGTTGAATCTCTAGTGCTACATAGCTTTTTCATTCGAATGTATTCTGATGTTTTAGATTTATTTCTTATTGAATTCAATCCTTCCTGTAAGTGTCATATGACTTTCA